>VZQC01005442.1:1083906-1115239 GCA_009823505.1 Rhizomys pruinosus | reverse complement strand
TTTTAAAACCAAAAGCAGTGGACATTTATTCCTCAGTTTTTGTGCAAGAGTGTAAAGATGCATTTTAAAGAACCTGATGGCTAGGAAGCATCAGCCACAGCCTTCAGGCTAGCCTGGTTTACAGTTAGGTTAGGAAAAGGGGTGAGGGGAGATAACTTGCCTAGTTCACATGAATGTTTCTGGAAAACAGCTGTTTACAAGTTTCAAACTACATTTTACTAGAGTCAAGGGAAGACTTCAAAAAGCCACATACAGTACAATTTAAAACTGGATGAACATCCTGCAAACGTTAGTGCAAAGTAATTACGCAGTCACTCCAATACAAGATTGTGCTCAAGTTTCCCAGGTTTGGTCAGTTATAGTCTTATAATTTCAATCAGAGAGGCCTAACTTATCAAACAGCAATGTCTTTGTGTTTTATGTACCAAGAGAATGGCATAAGGTTTTGGTGAAATGCTGCTTAGTTCCATTAACAAAGCAAACTTATTTAGTTTAACAGTCATGTTCCTGGAATGGTGCACATGTAAGTTTCATGAAAATGCTGTTAAGCTTATGCCTCTATCTTGCTCAATAAAATTACTCTCAAGGTCTTTTTTACTATGTAAACTGGAATTGTTTCATGATTTTGAAATGCAACAAACATAAATGAAAACATTTCGGGGTAAGGAAAAACCCACCACTAATCTCAGCTAGACAAAGTTTTTAAATCAAAAAGCCTATTAACACAAAATTATATGTAATGACTATAGTAATCAGTTTATTACACAGATTAATCATTCTTGAACCTACAAGCTCCAGAGGAGCAACTGGGTCTTAAATATACACAAGTATTTCCATCAAATGAATTTTCACCCTTATATCCAAATAGACCTAAAGCAGTTAAAAACATAAGAAAAATAAGAGCTATTAGCTATGTATTAACTGAGAAACCACATACAAACCAAAGATTATGGAAAGGGGCTAAAAGGAGGAAGGTTGAAAGGGCAGGAAGATGTAAAAGAATTAGGAACAAAGCCCATCACACTTTATGTACTAATAGCTCTAATCCATTTAAATGTTGACCAGTTCAACTTTGATCTTAAAATACAGGATGTGGATAGTTTAATCTGGTTGGTCACAACTTTCACCTAAGTTGTAGGTCCTTCAGGGTGAAATGAATACAGAAACAGCTTCATGTTCTTCACCTTGCTTTTTATAACTGTTTTGAGATTAGGTGTATTCCACTTAAAAATCACCTACAGGTCAGTGGAGCTTTCCCCCCTATCCAAGCACACACTGTGTACCCACCCCTCACACCTTGCCATTACCCAAATTTAAGTCAATAAGGAAAGCTTTTAGTCTCAAACCTAGGTTATGCCTGGAGAACTGGCTTCTCACACATACACTTCTCTGCTAGGAGGCAATGTTGGTACAGAAGTACAGTATTTCTAGTTTGTTGTTCCAAGTATGTACAACACCCAGCATGCTGTATCAGGTAAACATGTGCACAAGGGAAGATGAGGCGTGGGCTCATAGAAAGCAGTCAAATGGAAATCAAAAGGAACTTTCTCTTTCAGAGTTCCCCTATCTTTATTTGTAGAGGTTATCCAATAATTCCTTTAATTACATCACATACTTCTGAGTCCGTTCCCGACTATTCTGTTGTACTTTTCTCTATCTGTTTTGTAGATCCGAGCAATCTCAGGCACTAAATATCATCTGGATTGGATCACACAACAGAGAACAGATGGATAAAAGTACTTTTGAAATAGTTAGTGCTGGAGACCACTGTGACCGTAGAATATCAAGGCAAATGCTGCCATTACTGTTACTATTTGAATGATAAATTCTTGTTGTAAATGCAACCTTAGGTGGTTTGAAGGGGTAATCTGTTGGGAAATGATTGTCAAGAAAAATACTCCACCTGATAGGGGCTGTCATTTGGCCCCATTATTATGCTTGCCAATGAACATATCATCTCCAACAGGACCTGCTGAAACCTGTGCTGGAGGATCTCTTGCCAGGTCATTCAATTCCTTGTGGATTCTCTTAAGAGCCATGGTGGGATACGGTGGCGGCCCCAGGGTGGGGATGGGGACTGGGGAGGGACGGGGAGAGGGGGGACGAGGGGGCCTGAGGCCGCCTTCGTGGTCGAGAGTCGGCCAAAGACCGGACGTTCCCCGGGACGCGGACCCGACGGCTGAGGGCCAAGGCCCGCTCCGCTTCTGGGCCTGCCGCAGCGGTCCTGGTCCACTCTTAATACACTCACTTTGTTGTTGAGTTGTTGAGATTGCTGACATTAAGTTGAACGTCACTCTTTGGAGAATGTAAATTTTTTGCTTTTGTTTTGCATTTCTGGAAGGTTTAAGTATTTGTAGGGCTCTTCCCCTACCCCCACCCCACCCCAAGATCTGGGAGACATCTTTGTGTTGCTTAACTATCTGTGTTCCATATTTTCTGCCCTTCCATCTTGAACCTACCAACTCCATGATATACATGCTAAACTTCCGTGACTGACCTTTTTCTTTGTTTTTTTTTTTGTTTTTTTTTTTTTTCTTTTTTCTTTTTTTTTTGCGGTCTTTTTTTTTTTTTTTTTTAATTAATTTTATTTATTTCTGTATGTGTATGAATGTACTGTCTGCATGCAAGTTTGCGCACCCGTGTAGTGCAATGCCGCAGAGGTCAGAAGAGGGTGTCGGATTCCCCTGGAACTGGAGTTCTCCTGGAATTGGAGCCTCAGACGGTTCTTGGCCGCCATGTGGGTGCTGGGGATCAAACCTGGGTCCTCTGTAAGAGCGGTCGGCGCTCTTAACCGCTAGGCCATCTCTCCAGCCCTTTTTTTGGTCTTTTTGACACAGGGTTTCCCTTTAGCCCCAGCTAGCTTGGAACCTACTATGTGGACCAGGAAAGGCACTCACCACCATGCCCCGCCTTTCCTCTGTGATTTTTCAAATTAGCTGAATCAAAACTGATAAACAATAAAGTGCATATTTGAAGCATATAATTTGATATGTCTGACAGTAGACACCCACAAAATCATCACTATCATCAAAATGACAAGTCTAGGCCAGCTGTAGTGGCACAGCCTCAGTCCCAGCACTCAGGATGTTAAGACAGGAAGGTCAGGAATTCCAGGACAGCCTAGGCTATAGAGTGAGGTCCAGGCTAACCCTGGCATACATAACATAGTGAAACTCTGTCTCAGTAAACCAAAACAACAACAGCAACAACAACAACACAAAAACAAAGCTCCTAACCAACCATATCTGCACACCATCATTCTTTCAGACACACCCTATAGTCTTTAATAATCTCTCTGCTGCTTTTAGTCCTGCTTGTTTCCCCAAGTGACCAGTGATTACTCTGTCATTACAGATTTTGCGGTTTGTGTTTAGCAGCAGGAAAGTGGAATCATAAATTTACTTGTTTTTCTCCCTGTCTTCTTTGACTTAGCATAAGTATTCTAAGGTGTATCCCGCTGCGTGGAGCAATAGTCCCTTCCATTGAATTATGGAGTGTTAGTCCATTACAAGGATGTGCCCTGGGTTGGTGAGCATATGTTGTTTCTAGTTTGGGACAACCTTCAATGCAGCAGCTCTGAATACTCATGTCTTTGCACAGACATATGCTTTTTCCTGGCTAAATGTCTAGACCAGGAATGACGAGATCATTTGGTAGGTGTGTGTGTAACATTGTATGAAACTGCCAAACTGTCTCCCCGAGTGTTGGCACCACTTCCATCCTTTCTAATGAGGAATTTATTTCAACATCATATTTTTCTTTTTTTATTCTTTATTTTTGGTCTTTTGGAGACAGGGTCTCCCTGTAGCCCCAGCTGTCCTGGAACTCGCTCTGCAGACCATGCTGGCCTTGAACTCACAAAGATTCGCCTGCCTCTGCTTCCCAAGTGCTAGGATTAAAGGTGTGTGCCACCACGCCCGGCTTCAATGTCATATTTTTCTTTTTTCTTTTCTTTTTTTTTGGTCTTTTCGAGACAGGGTCTCCCTGTAGCCCCAGCTGTCCTGGAACTCGCTCTGTAGACCAGGCTGGCCTTGAACTCACAAAGATCCGCCTGCCTCTGCCTCCCAAGTGCTAGGATTAAAGGCCTGCGCCACCATGCCCGGGCTTAAATCTTTAAAAAAAAATTTTTTTTTTGGTCTTTTTGAGACAGGGTTCTCCCTGTAGCCCCAGCTGTCCTGGAACTCGCTCTGTAGACCAGGCTGGCCTTGAACTCACAAAGATCCGCCTGCCTCTGCCTCCCAAGTGCTAGGATTAAAGGCCTGCGCCACCATGCCCGGCTCAACATCATATTTTTCATGGTAGGGTGCACAGAGGAGTTCAAAGAAAGAAAGAAAACAAGAAATCCAAGAATAAGATCAACATATTTTTCAATCGATCTCCTTATTCTTGGATTTCTTGTTTTCTTTCTTTTTTGAACTCCTCTGTGCACCCTACCATGACATGCATAACCTGCACGGGCACCCCATATACCCATACTTTTAAATGATCTTTAAAAAAGATGTAGTGGACATAAAGTGGTAGAACTAGCAGGAACTGTAGTGTATACTACTGCTTTTTTCATCAGCATTTCTATTAAAACCTAAACAAAATACTTATGCAAGTGATTTTAGGAGAAAACTGGATTACTTTGTTTATCACTAGCAAATGTCTTCTATTATCCTTTGTGTATGTGTTGTGTGGTATATGTGTGGAGGTCAGAGGACAACCTCTGGTGTTGGTTGTTTACTTCCACTTCTTTGAGACAATTCCGCACTGACTGTGCCAGGCTAGCTGGTCTCCAGGGAGGCTGCACCTTCCAGGTCACCACAGGAGCAGTGGGATTACAGACCCATACCACTGCATCTGGCTTTAAGGGGGTTCTGGATATTTGAACCCAGGCCCTTACACTTTCTTTCTTTCTTTTTTTTCTTTTTTCTTTTTTAGGCCCTTACACTTTCACAGCAAGCATCTTCCCCTCTGAGCCATCTTCCCAACTTGTCAGTGGCTTTTTAAAGGTAAGATTTTGCAGTGTTGTAGATTCAGTGTGAATTTCATGAGGTGGAAACATATCGTATCAATTGAAACATAAATATTCCTGAAGAGTCTTATAATTCACTTCCAAAGGTTAGCATATAATTTTAAATTGCGAACTTAAATGTCTATGTTTTCCTTTTCACATCATTGTGACAAGAACAGTTTAAAAGAGGAGAGATTTATTTTTGTTTATGTTTTCAGAGGGGTTAGTCCATGAATGATTGGCCACCATATACTTGGGCAGACATTGTGGCTTCAAGACTGTGTGGGACTGGAGGAGTTGCTTACTATAAGACAGATCAGGAAGGGGGTAGATATAGGTGATAATAGATAAATGATAGACAGATGGCAGAAGATAGATGATAGATGATTGCTAGATGATAGATGATGGCTAGATGATAGATAGATGGTGGATGATAGTTGGTAGATGATAGATGAAGATATGATAAGTGGTAGACGGATGGATAGATAAATAGATAGATAGACCAGGGCTATATATCTCCAAAGACCATCTCTTTTTGCTCTGCTTCCTCCAGCTTGATTCTCTCCCCTCCATTTTTTTCCAGAACCCAAAATATACCTCCATCTGGGGACCAAGCATTCAAATCTTGAACTTATAAGTAGATGTTGCATGTATTCATACCATAAAAATGTATAAAATGCTGTTCTGTGACTGCTGTGACTTAACTTTCTATTTTTTAATGAACATTTTATTTATTTTAATTAATTAATTAATTTTTTTATGTGTGTGAGTGTACTGTCTGCATGTAGGTTGGTGCACCAGTGTCATGCAATGCAGCAGAGGTCAGAAGAGGGCGTTGATTCCCCTGGAACTGCAGTTAAAGACGGTTCTTTTTTTTTTTTGGTCTTTTCGAGACAGGGTCTCCCTGTAGCCCCAGCTGGCCTGGAACTCGCTCTGTAGACCAGGCTGGCCTTGAACTCACAAAGATCCGCCTACCTCTGCCTCCCAAGTGCTAGGATTAAAGGCATGCGCCACCACACCCAGCCTCTAAAGACGGTTCTTAGCCGTGTGGGTACTGGGAATTGAACCTGGGTCCTCTGCAAGAGCAGTCGGTGCTCTTAACCATTTAGCCATCTCTCCAGTCCCATGACTCAATTTTCTAAATCATTAAGAGATACTCCATGATTCCTGTAAGAAGTTGTCTTCCCTTTTAAAAAAATGCACTGACTTAATTAAGCTTGTGGAATGTTATACCACGCTTTCATGGTAACAAAAAGTAAATAGGTAAGCAAAGAGAAATTCTACATTAGGAAAAAGTATTGGGAAGGCACTGAAAACTATTATTCTAGATTAAATTATTTATCCATCTTCTATTTTCTCTTTGTTACAATTTTCTTTTTTTTTTTTTTTTTCCTCTGGTCTTTTTGAAACAGCATCCCTCTATAGCTTTGGCTGGCCTAGAACTCACAGAGATCCACCTGTGATTAAAGGCATGCACCACCAGGCCTGGCACATTTTTCAACAGCTGTTTTTATCTGATTGTTATGAAATATACATATCAAAGTTTAAGAAATGCTAACATAAGACACCCCCCCCCCAAAATAGCCGGGTGTGATGGTGCACGCCTTTAATCCTAGCACTTGGGAGGTTGAGGCTGGCGGATCTCTGTGAGTTCAAGGCCAGCCTGGTCTACAAAGTAAGTTCCAGGCCAGCTGGGGCTACAGGGAGACCTTGTCTCAAAAAGACCCAAAAAAAAAAAAAAATTGCTAACATGAGGGAACCGTGATACCCTGGGATACTATAATTTATTTATCCATTTAACAAAAATTTGTTGAGGGTTGGGGAGATGGGTTAGCACTTGCCACTCAAGCCTGACAACCTATGTTTGGATCCCTGAAACCCATGTAAAGGCCTTAGCATGGCAGCATGTGTGTGCAATCCCAATGAACAGTGGGAGAAACCCTGCCTCAAACAAGCGAACAAGGTAGAAGTTGAGGGATGGCACTAACCTCCACGGGGGGGGGGTGTCATGTGTGTGCTTGTGGAGTCCAGAGTGCTCACCATTAAATTATGGAACTGCCATGTGCGTGTTCTCACACACAGACCTGTACCTACACATATACAAAAGTAAATAACTATTACCAATATACTGAACATCTACTTTAAGAATTATTTTCTCAGCTGGGCGTGATGGCACACGCTTTTAATCCCGGCACTCGTGAGGCAGAGGCAGGCAGATCTCTGAGTTCAACACCAGCCTGTCTACATAGTGAGTTCCAGGCCAGCTGGGGCTACAAGGAGACCCTGTCTCAGAAAGACCAAAAAAAGTTATTTTCAAAGTATTTTTTTAATTATGTATATGGGGCTGGAGAGATTGCCTGGCAATTAGAGCACTGGCTGCTCTTGTAGAGGACTCGGGTTCTAGTCTCAGCACCCACTTGGTGGCTAGCAACGATCTGTAACTCAAGTTCCAGGGGATTTGATGCCCTTCTCTGACCTCTGTGGCATTGGACGACACGGGTGCACCTCCCTACATGCAGACAATAATATACGCATAAATTAAAAGCAATAAAAATTAAAATAGTATCTTATAAATATGTATATATGTGTGTGTACATGTGGGTTTGTATATGTGTGAATGTGGTGCCTGCAGAATCAGGAAGACGGGATCCCTTTGGAGCCTGAGTTACAGGCAGCTGTGAGCCCCCTGACGTGGGTGCCGTAACCCCATTCTAAGTCTAGTCTCAACTGCTGAGCCAACTCATAGGCCTCTGAGCATCTGCTTTTATTTATTTGTTTTTATTTATTTATTTATTTATTTATTTATTTATTTATTTATTTATTTATTTATTTTAAGATAGGGTTTCCTTGTAGCCCCAGCTGGCCTGGAACTTGTTGTGTAGACCAGGATGGCCTCAATCTCACAGAGATCCATCTGCCTCTGCCTCCCGAGTGCTGGGATGAAAGGCGTCACTACCACACTCCACAGCAGCTACTTTATACAAAGAGAAATGGTTTACATTTTTGTGCTGGTTGCAGGAAAGGAGCCCTCAGTGACCTTTACAGGCTCCCTGCTGGAGTCAGGCCCACGCACAGTTGTTACATAAACTAAAGAGATGCGGGTGACTGTTTTGAAATTACATAATTTTTTTCCATATAACCCATATTATCAACTTATTTTAGGCACAGAATTAAATTAAATTTCCTTCCTATACATATATGTTCTTGAGGCCTTCTAAAAGTTACTTCCTTCTTCCTGTATGATAGGTGGCTGCATTTACTGTGGATGACATATTTATATCATTTTATAAGGTTTATGGTACATTTTCTTGGCCTTTCAGTGGAAATCTTTATATAAATGTCACTTGTCATTATCATAGAAACATTCAGCTGTGGGAAAATAATCTTTAAATATAACCAACGAGATAATATGCTTTGTTGCGAATAAGAACATTTAGCTATTGGAGTCTATATCCTACTAAGCATTTGTTCGTTGGTCACTTTGTGCTAAATAGGTCTCCATGATAGAAGTTCTGTTCATGCCTCCATGCTGATAGGACAGTACCATGGTGCTTCATAATTCTCTCAAAAGACTGCAGCATAGAGTCTGCAGCTTGTGGCTCAGTAGAGAGCATTTGTGTGATGTGTGCAAAGTATGGGTTCTATCACCATCACTGAGAAGCAAAATCAACCAAAATAATCAACCCATCTGCAGGGTACTTTCTCCATGTAATTAGCCAACATCAATAATCTCATTGAGCAATAAGAAAACTCTAACAGGTTTTATAGGAACAACATCTTATTTACAGAGGAAAAGAAAGAGAAGTGTAGATGGCCTGTCTTGTTAGAAGGCTTATAAGGTAGAACAGAAAAAAGGAAGTATCAAGCTACTATTTGTGCTAGCTAGTTTCCTCTTTCTTTGGTGGAGCCTGTTCTACTTCTATAGCTTTAAGGGTCTGTAAGAAAAACTATCACTTTAACTTGAGGGTGGTGATCCAACTCTATAATCCTAGCACTCAGAAGCCCAAGGTAGGAGGACTAAGAGTTCTAGGGCAGCATATGCTCCAAAATGAGTTCTAGCCTAGGCTTGGCTTCATAGCAAGACCCTACCTCAAAAAATAAACCAGACAGAAAAACTACCATTTTATCTAACAATAATTCTGGAGTGCTCCTGGCTTCGTTTGGTTATTCCTGTGAAGGCTCTCCAGGGATGACAACCTTTGACAAAAATAATTGCTGCAGGCTACAGAAGGGGAGAAATAATTATTCTGATTTCTGGTTATTTTCCTCTTTTCCCATCCCAATCTTTTCATCCACACAGCATGATGGAACACCTCCTTTGGTGCTAGGTCACCAGGTAGCACTGCAATACGTGGGAAATTATCACTGCTCTATCCCCAGCCGTTACCCTTCAGTAGCCTTTGGTAGTCCCCGCCTGAAGATTCCCATGCTTTATGGCTATGCTTCAGAATACAGTGAGCATTAGCTGTGGTGGCTGATCTTGTCTGAACATGCAGACAGCCATTGTTGGTCTACCCACCCTCTATCATGTAAGCCAATCTAATAAATCCCCCTTAATAGTAGTTGTACACCCACATCCACACACATACATTTCATCAATTGTGTTCTTCTAGAGAATCCTGCCTAATATACTATCTATACGTGGCTTTCTCATGTAAATTGAATAAAATTAAATAAAACTGAAAACTTGTTTTTCAGTGGCACTAGCTACATTTTAGTGTTCACTCACTACATGGCTACTATGTGAAGACAAGCATAATATTTCATTCTCATAGACAGTTCTTTAGCTATCTCTGTTCCAAAGGAACATCAATGAATTAGAAAGTTCTTGGACCAGCTTGAAGGTAGATATGTTGGGGCGGATGTCTAGGAGTTAGAGAACCTTTGTGGTTATCTTTTAAGCTGTTCTGTCCAGCGAGGTCCTTCTGGTAGCTATCTTCCTTCTTCCAGAGCTTACAAATATGGTGCACGTGGGGTTGTTAGAGACTGAATATCAAATGCCCCACACATTCATGTGTTGTATACCTGGGACCCATGCAGTGGTGCTCTTTGGATGTGCGGAGGCCTGAGGAATTGGGATCTAGCTGGAGGAAGTAGGTGACTGGGGACTGGTCTCAGATGGCATTTCGTCCTTGGCTCTTCTTATCTGTGTCTTTGCTTCCTGTGGTCTAAGAGTTGAGAACTTCTTCACCCTGAAGTTCCGCTCCGCTCAAGCACGTAGGACCTGGCAAATAGGGACTGGAACCTCTGAAACCCTGAGCCCAAATAACCCTTTTTTATTTTAGTCAGCTATTTTGGTCCTAATAATAATAAAAAAAACCCTAATACAGGGATAATGTGTCCTTCCCTTATCCTTCTGTGGCTGTGAAGGTCCTGCACTGAAGCAGGTGAAGAAGGTCGACTACTATCTGGTCTGTGGATTAGCATGGAATGGGACAGTTTAAGGTGTTTTGGGGGAATTTATGATCTTGGGGGCCCAAAAGTCAGCAAAACATGTATATCCCAAAGCTTGGAATCTCTCAAGGCTTTTTTAATCATAAAGAGACAGTCAGTATGTGGAGACCAAGGGACATGAAGCCAACATGCAGACAGAACTCACACGATAGGATGCAGCACAGCACAGTGGCAGCATCCAGGTCTCACTAAACCTGAGCCCAGCTTTATTTCTATATTTATATATTTTTTGGTCTTTTTGAAACAGGGTCTCCCTGTAGTTCTGGGTGTCCTGGAACCCACTCTGTAGACCAGGCTGGCCTTGAACTCACAGAGATCCGCCTGCCTCTGCCTCCCAAGTGCTAGGATTAAAGGCATGCCTGGCATTATATTTACATATTTTAAACTAACTTTCCATTTTCCTTACACTAGTTCAAGTAGAACTGCTCTCATTCACAATCAAAAGAATATGAAGTAATACACAATTATTTTAAGAGAGCATTCTTTAAGAATGGTGTCATCATTGGCACCTGAGAAGAGGGAACCTCAGCTGGGGAATTTCCTCCATTGTACTGGCTGTAGGCAGGTTTGTGAGCCATGTTCTTGATTGTGGAGTGATATGGGAGGGCCCAGCCCACTGTGGGTGCTGTCATCCCTGGATAGGTGGTAGTGGACTGTATAAGAAGGCAGGCTGGCTGGCATGGTGATAATATTATTTTGTAAAGATGATTTGCTGTCTTTTAACTCCATGAAGCATGGAAAAAAGGTAAAGTTATCACAATAAATAACTAATGTCATAACTGTTTTCATGATAGTATGATCCAAGGAAGAAACAAATTATCAGTAGTTTAAACTTGTTTTTTCACTAGGCTCTTTCACACAGCCACATCTTCTCAGATAGCTGCAGCTGCTAAGAAAGCTTAATTTTAAAAATGTTTCCCTTGTGCAAAGCCTCAGAATCCCTGAATAACATAGTTGACATGTATTTCATCTTCCCAAATGTATTTTTAAATATTTATTTATTTATTTGTATGAGTGTAATATCTGCATGTCAGTTTGTGCACCTGTGTTGTGCAATGCCTCAGAGGTCAGAAGAGGGTATCGGATTCCCCTGGAACTGGAGTTCTCCTGGAATTGGAGTTACAGATGGTTCTCAGCCGCCATGTGGGTAGATTTTCTCATTCTTTTATAGATTTTTTTTTACTTCTTCAATTGAATAATTTATGTAAACTAAGGTTCTAGCTTAAAAATGGGTCAATTCTTAAAAGTATAGTGGAGACTTTTGTAACTTGGAACATATTTTCCCATGAAGATAATGCTGCTATTAATGGTGGTTATTTAGTTTAGCACATAGAAATGACTTAACTAATGTAGGTGAGATCATTTTTCATTTCCTTTTAACTTGGTTTTCCCACATATTTCATCTTTAATGCCTAATTTTCCCACTGATACTTCAGTCACATCATTGGGTGATTAAACTTTAAGGTGCACTTAGAAATTAAACTATCATTTAAATATTTCTATAAAGACTGATTTGAAACTTACAAAACACTTACACAAAACTACCCCAGCATTTCTATTTCATCATCACAAGAAATGAAGTTTACTTTGATTTTCTTATTTTTTTTTCCTGGTCTTTTTGAGACAGGGTCTCCCTGTAGTCCTAGGTGGCCTGAAAAAGGATATGTAGACCAGGTTGGCTTTGAACTCACAGAAATCCACCTGCTTCTGCCTCCTAAGTGCTGGGATCAATTAATTTCTTGAGTTATATATTTGAAAACTATTTTGCAAAAAATTTGTTATAAAGTAAAATGAAGAGCCAGGTATGGTGGTGCATGCCTTTAATCCCAGCACTTGGGAGGCAGAGTCAGGCAGACCTCCATGAATTCAAGTTCAGCCTGGTTTACATAGTAATTCCAGGCCAGATGGGGATACAGGGAGACCCTGTCTCAGAAAAAAAGTTGAAGAATTAAAAATAAAGAAGCTCTTGGACATCTCCTAGTACATAATGTATATAGTCTAAAATTAGAGGTACAGTCAAGATTAGAAACAATTTTTGTCATTAGGCAAGATGTATAATAAAACATAAAACTTAGTTGAAGAAATTGATAGTTATAAAAATTATAACTATTGAACTAGTCACATACTGCACAAAGAAAATGTATAATGAAGCTAATGTATAATGAAGCTGTTGTTTCAGTTCATTTTTCTATCCTATAGCCAAACACCAGAGACTGGGTAATTTATAAAGAAAATGGTTTAATTTGGCTCATGGTTCTGAAAAGAATGTAAGACTTGGTGGTCAAATCTGATGAGAGCCTTATGTTGTGTTGCGTGATGGGCATGTGTGTGAGTGTAGTTAGCTGGTGCATTGGAAAGAGGAAGGGGACAAAGAAGTCAACTCACTTTATAACAACCCACCTTTGTGATAGCTGATGATAATTAACCCAGGCTGGCAGAAACTATATTTATCCTGTATAAAAGCTCCATCTTTATGACCAAATATCTTTAAAATATTTATTATTTTTAATTGTTTATGTGTATGAATATACTTCCTGTATGGATGTAAATGCACACGTGTCATGCAATGCCCAGGGAGGTCAGAAGAGAGCATTGGCTTTTCTGGAGCTGGAATTACGGACAGTTGTTAACAGCCACATGGGTGCTGGGAATCGCACCCAGGTCCTCTGCAAGAGCAGCCAGTCTCTTTAACTTCTGAGTTATTTCTCCAGCCCTATGACCAAACTTCTTTTTAAAGATCCCAACCTTGTTATATTGTTGTTATATTGGCAATTAAATGTTCAAACGAGTTTTGTGGGGACAAATTCCATTCAAGAAATAGCAGGTCTTAGGCATATTCAGAAGCTATGTGAAATGTTGAGCAAAAGTTGAGCTACTACATGTGGTATTTTCCAACATCAGTCTCAGAAGTTTTCTAGCTAATATTTGGAAAGCATAGTATTTTTCTAAAATAAAAGCAATGTTGGTAGATAGAATTATGCATTTTAACCTAGAGGAAAATGCCATCAATACCAAATAGCTTTGGCATAAGTTCTAAGTTTGAAGAACAAGTTTAACACACACACACACACACACACACACGCACGCGCACACGCATGTGTGCACACACACGTTTTCTAAGACAACTGTAGTGATGTTATCCTGTTGTATGCAAACTCACATAACTTGGTCATGAATGCTATTACTTGTGTAGTTGATGATGAAATGATGAGTAAGTTTTTCTGGCTTTCAAAATGAAATTCTTAAAAAGGCTGAAGAATTGGAGCCAGCCAGAAACCACAAATTAAGATTTGTGGTTTCAAGTTCAATCCAATGTCTTAGAGTTCAAATCAGTTTTAATCAAGGTTGCCTGGGGAAAATGTCATTAATTAAATTTATGTTATCTGAATCTCACACAAATTTGGTGGTTAATGCACACACACGCACCACACACACACAGACACACACAGACACCATACACATAAGCTTTCCTCTATGAGACTATAGGTATTTAGTAAAATAGTTATTTAGTTTGATACCTCAATAATGATTCTTGCTTATAGTCAGATTGTGTGTGTGTGTATGTGTGTAAGCCAGAGACATTTGTTTTCCTTAGTCACTATCCATCTTTTGAGACAGCATCTCTCATTGAATCAGGAGCCTATCAATTAGTCTAGGCTGATGGGCCAGTGAACCCCAAGGATCTTCCTATTGCTGTCTCCACAGCGACAAGACCATAGGTCTGCTGTACTAAGCACTGACATGGGTGTTGGGGAACTCAGGTCCTCATGCTTGATCAGCAAGCATTTAATGACTGATCTGTCTCCTCAGCCCTATAGCCGATGTTCAACACAGTTCTTAGCTCAACAGATATTCACTGAACTAATGAAACTTAAAGAATGCGGCCAGGGAGATGTCTCAAAGGGTAAAGACATTTGCTGCCAAGCCGGACAACCCGAGCTTGACTTCCAGAATCCACATAGTAGAAGGAAAGAGAGCCAGCTTCTGCTAGTTGTCCTCTGGCTGCCACACGCACACCCCAATAATAAATAAATGTAAGAAGTGTTATTTTTTGATTTGAGATCTCCTGAGCCCAGCGGCAGGTGCCTGGGCGCGGGCTGAAGACCCCCCCCCCCCCCCCGCCAACTGAGATTACTAAGAAGGATCTGAAGGAGGCAAATAAACAAAGCACGCCTTCAAACACAGTGAAGGGCATCAGACTCACATTGGAATACAGGCAAGGAGAACCATATGCAGGATCACGAAGAAGAGACAACACTGAAAGTGGCAGGATAACTCCACGCCAAGTTTACCAACCCTATGGATGACCCTGCAGTGGGATCCCCCCGGGATGCCCAGGACACAGACATCAGAAACACAATTGGAACATACTTAAAGAACTACAAAATCATAAAGAACAAATTAAAGAACTAAGAAAAGAGAATGAGGAACGCAGAGAGAGAGATGACAAACTCCGGAAGGAAGTAGAAACACTGAAAAGATCCATGCTGAAAAAGAAAAAGAAACCAACCGCAAACAAAAGAGCTATCAAAAAGAGATCGAGAAGCTCCAAAAGAGAAATAGAAACACTATAAGAAAATCAGAAGAGGAAATGAAAAAAGGAAATCAAACACCATCCATTCAGAGAAAGGAATGAAAAAAGCCTCAGAAGCAGAATGGAGGAAGCAGAACAAAGAATATCAGACCTGAGGACAACACAGAACAACTAAAAACCTCAAGGAAAGATTATGAAAAATTTAAAATAACAAAAATGGAACAACCAGGAGCTGGGAACACTATGAAAAGATCAAACCTCCGCATCATAGGAATAGAGGAAGAGAAGAATCAAGAAGAAGGTAATGTGATCAGCTCTTGCACAGAATAATAGAGTGAAAACTTCCCCAAAATATAAAGGACAAAACCATCCGACAATAACAATGAGCACATAGAATCAAATCAGACAAGATCAAAAATAAATTCTCACGCCACACAATCATAGTTCAAAAATGCTGACACGCCAAACAAAGAGAAATTCGTAAAGCGACAAGTTAGAAAAACAACAAGTGACCTTAAGGGGAAACCTATCAGAATAACAACGGACTGCTCACGCAAGACCGATGATGTGCAAGATAAACTGGAGCAAAGCTCCATGTGTTCTGAGGACAATGGATGCCAGCCCAGTTTACTATACCCAGCAAAATGTAATCAGAGTGGATAAGGAGAGAGCGTGAAAATCTTCCATGACATAACACACTTGATAAGAATACAGTCTGGAAACCAACCCTTCAGAGAATACTTGAAAATTCAAAAGAGCAGAAGAAGGGCAACTAATCCCAGCACCTAGAAGGAGAGAAATCAATAAAATCATAACTGAGAGTAGAACTGAACAAACTAGCAATGGATATAAGTGCAAAAGGAAGGCAACAATACTATCAACAGTTATAACTTAAATATTAATTGGACTAATTCCCCAATCAAAGACATAGACGAGAGAGACTGTGTAGTAGTGAACACAGAAATCCATCGATATAGACTTCTGATCAAAGAAATCATCTTTTCTTCAGGACTAGGCACCAACCTTAAAGTGAAAGGATGGCAAAATATAATATCCAAGCAATATGAATTACCAAAAAGAGAAGCAGGTGTTCCTGTAATTTTTACATATCGGATAAATAGACTTCAAAGTAATAAGAAATCAGAAGAGACAAAGAAGGCCATTACATTCTTATCCATCAAAAGGAACAATCCACCAAGAAGATTTCACAATTATGAATTAGTATATGCATCCCTCATAAATTCTGTGCACCTATCTTATAAATTTTCAACATCACTTTATCTCCTCATCACCGCACCACGACAACGTCCAACCATTCCAACAACGACACTGGAAACAGCTACACAAAAAAGGTGCACAACCCATTACGATTCCACAGGTACCAGCCGACCCGCAATCCCAGTGATAGTTCAATACCCCACGAGTCCTCTGGATAGGTCAAACAAGACAAAAAATAAATCAGAGAGATACTCTGAACCTATGGAAGCATATGATACACCAAATGGACCTCTAGACTCTAACGAACATTCCATCCTAATAAAAAGAGAATACACTTTCTACTCAGCACAGCCCCAAGGAACATACTCCATCAAATCGACCACATATCCCTGGCGACATCAGAAGAACCTCTACAATAACAAAAAGATTGAAATAATCTATCAGGCACTCCTGTCAGCACCACCAATAAGCCAAATGAAGCTCAACATAACAACCAGAACAGGAAGCCCTCCACAGCATAATAGAACACAGGAGACTACAACACACTCTTGAATAATGAGGGGTCAAGAAGAGATAACAAGACAAACGCAAACAAAAGCCAATTCCTGTGAACTGCAATGACAATTGACATATAAAACAAACAAAACCTATGGGAAACTAAAAGCAGTCCTATAAGAGAAGTTTATAGCCTTGCATGCCTACAATATTTAGAAAAAACAGAAAGAGCAAAGAATGATTAAAAAAAACAAAAAACCGAAAAAAAAAAAAGCACTTGATAGGCACAACGAGCATGAACCCTAAACCAAGAGAACAGAAGAATAAACAAAACACTAGGAGAACGAAAATCAATTGAAAATGAAACTAAAGAAAAAATACAAAAAAATCAATGAAGCCAAAAGTTCGAGTATCTTAATTCGAACAAATAACCAAGATACAGACCTCTTAGCCCAGTAACAAAAAGAACGAAGGAACACCCCAAATCAATACAATCTTGTGATTGAAAAGGGAATATCACAACGGACAAGGAAAAGATCAGAAAAATTTAAGGGGAATATTACAAAACTATATCTAGATGCTCCAGTTTGAAAATCTAGAAGAAAAAATGGATGATATCTGAAATCTTGGGATCACAAAGCTTGGCCAAGAAGGGAACCAGCAGCTTAAACATACCCATAACATATAAGAAATAGAGGAATGTAGTAAGAAGCCTCCCAACTAAAAAAAGCCCAGCCCCAGAAGGTTCACAGCAGAATTCTATAACACATTTCAAAAAGACCTATCAACCATGTATTTTTCTATTCTGAAACTGTTTAGAAGTGTACAATCAGAGGGAACTCTCCCAAATTCCTCTATGAAGCCAACATCCTCTAATACCAAAACCAGCAAAAGAACAGAAAACTAAAAAGAGAGAATTATAGACCCATCTCCCTCATAACACAGATGCCAAAATTCCAAACAGAATACTGGCAAATCGCATACAGAGAAAAAACCCACATCAGGAAGATCATCCATCATGACCAAGTTGGATCATACAGAGATGCAGGGAATGGTTCAACATACAGAACGAAAAATCAATAAACAGCATCAACACATAAACGGAATCAAAAACAAAAACCACACCATCATCTGAATTGATCTGAAAAAGCCTTTGACAAAATCCAGCATCGCCTTCATGCTTAAGTCCCTAGAAGGAATTGGATTGGAGGGTCATTCCTCAATGTTCAAAAGCCAATATATAGGAAACCCACAGCAATATCATCCTAAATGGGGGAAATGAACGGAAACATTCCCTTTAAAGGTATGAACTCTGCAAGGCTGCCCCCTGTCTCCATTCTTTTTCAATATAGTTCTTGGAACACTTGCTAGTGCAATAATGTAAGAAAAGGATATTAAAGGATAATTGGATATTAAAGGATAACTAATTTGGAAAAAGGAAGTCAACTCCTATTTTGCTGATGATGATAGGATTGTTTACTTAAGAGATCCAAAAAACTCCACAGAAAACTCCTAGAAAACGATTAACAGCTTCAGCAAAGTGGCAGGATACAAAAATTAACCCAGAAAAATCAAATGGCCTTTTTCTTTACACCAAAGAACAAGCAACTGGAGAAAGAATTCAAAGAGACCTTCCCAAACTCACAATAGCCCTCAAAAACAATAAGATACCTAGGAAACAACCTAACCAGACACCAAAGACCTCACAACACCAAACAAAAATTTTAAACCCGTAAAGAAAGAAATTGAAGAAGAACTCAGAAGATGGAAACCTCCCATGCTCATTGAGTGGGAAAATTAACATTGTAAAATGTCCATTTTACCAAAAATTTTTACCAAAACTCTTGTATAAATTTAATGCAATCCCAATCAAAATCCCCAAGGAGTTTCTTCACAGTCTGGAAACAAACGTTCGAAATCTTAAATTCAATTTGGGAAACAAAAGGAACAACCGAATACCAAAAATCAATCCTGAATGACAAGAACTACACAGGAGGGATCTCTATAGCCATATTTTATTAAACTATACTAATACAAAGGCTATAGTCATAAAAACAGCCTGGTACTGCACAAAACAGACCTGTTTGACCAATGGAAAAAAAACGAAGATCCAATCTGAGCACGATATAATTTCAGCATCTCATATTTGACAAGGGGGGGCCAAGAAACCACAATGGAGAAAAGAACAGCATCTTCAGGCAAGTGGTGTTGGCAAACTGGATCACCACTTGTAAGAAAATGAAGTAAACCCACCCCTCCTCTCGCCCTGTACAAAAAAGTCCAACTCCAGATGGATTAAGAGCTCAGTGTGAAACCCAAAACACTGAAGGTGAGAGAAGAAAAAGTGGTAGTCAGCAACTACAAGACTTAGGTGTAGGAAAATATTTTCTAATCAGACAGCAGCTGCCACAAGAATTAAAGGTCGACAATTGACAAATGTGAACTCGTCATCAAACTCAAAAAAAGCTTCTGGACATCAAAAGAAACAATCAAGGAAGTGAAGAAAATCCCACAGAAGTGGAGAAAACTTCACTGCAGATACTCTGACAAAGCATTGATTTCCAGAATGTAAACTACTCAAAAACAAAGAAAAAAGAAACAAACGACCCGCTCAATAGATGGAGCAAAGAACTGAACAGAGACTTCACAAGCGAGGAATTAAGAGATGTCTGAGAAACACCTCAGACTGCTCACATCACTAATCATTAAGGAAGCGCAAATCAAAACCACTTTAAGATATATCTTACTCCATTAAAACTGGATAGGATCAAGAAAACAATGATACCAGTGCTGTGAGAGGTTGTGGGGAAAGGGAACACCCATCCACTGCAGGTGGGAATTTTAACTGGTACAAGAGCAACTATGGAAAGCAGTTGTGGAGAACCCTTGAAGACTGGAATGGAACGTTGCCACCCGACCCAGCCATACCACGCCTGGGCAGTACCCTCAAGACTTACGCCACCACAGGAGATACATGCACGGCCATGTGTGATTCAGCTCGCTTCACAATAGCAAAGAGCTGGAACAACCTAAATGCCCCTCAACTGATGAATGGATAGAGAAAATGTGGTACATCTACACAATGGAGTTCTATGCAGCAGTAAAGAAAGACAATCACGAGCTTGTGGCAGGAAAATGGCTGGAGCTAGAGGACATCATGCTGAGTGAAGTAACACAGTCCCAGAAAAACAAACGACGAATGGTATCCCTCATCTGTGGATGCTAGTGCCAATTACCCAGTTGTAAGTATTTCTTGTGTAGGGCCCCCTGAGCTTCTGTACAAAGCAGTTGGACATAATGCATTTTGGAAACAACAACAACAACAGAAAATACTGCATCAAAGAACTGACTGAAACAGTGAACTTCTGCTCAAAACAGTCAACGTCCCCATGGAAAATATTGAGAAAGACTAAGACATGGAAAGCATGTTTGGCAGAATGCACGAGCTCTGACGGGGTGGGGGAATGAGCGGGAACACGGGTCTAGATTTGTTAAAAATAAATAAATAAATACAATAAAAAAAAATAAAAATAAAAAAAATAAATAAATAAATACCTAAAAAAAAAAAAAAAAGAAGTGTTTAAAATGCGTGTCTACTGAGCATACATAGCCTGTGACTGCGGCAATGGCAGTTCCTGCTCTAGATGACAGAGCCACCTCACTTATATAAGTGCAAAATATTTTCTTTGTGACTGTTCTTAAAATAGCTACTTGTCCTAGGAGCAGCATTTTCTCCACAAGGGACAGTCTCTGCCTCCTGGGCCCTTACTGGGGTTTTTGCCCTTGTTGTCCAGCCCCTTAAAGTATCAAATAAATGTGAAAGTCAGGAGAATGGTCCCACAGCTGAAGTGACAAATAGCGGTTCAAGGTTGGCGGGTGGCTGATCAGACGCTCATGGGTTTGTGAGTTTTAGAAACCTCGGACTGCAGAGACAGGTCAGTGGATGGAACCCTGGCTGCTCTTGCAGAGGACCCGGGTTCGGTTCCCAGCACTCGCATGGCGGCTAACAACCGTCCCTAACTGCAGTTCAGGAATGCGATATGGTCTTCTAACCTCCTCTGGCATTGCACGACTCACAAAGCCCGGAACGTGCCGCGCTTCTCAGTCCCTGTCGCTATGTCTGTCTGACACTTTCACGTGTGGACAGACGCCGACGGGTCCTGGGGCTCTGAGGCGCGGTGAGCTCATCTGGAATGAGGCTGTGGGAGCAGCGAGAGCGGGAGCGGCAGGCTGTCCTTGCTGGGTGGATGTGAGTCTATAGCAGGCCTGCACATCAGCTCAGCTGAGCTTAGGTGCTGTCCGCGGTGCTGACGCGTCCTCCGCGCCTGTCTTAGCGGTTCTAGGCAGCGGCGAGTTCCCTCAGCTCCCGGCCACACCTGTTCTCAAGCCCCAAGCCCCCCGTCTTCTGAGCCGGGACAGGGGCGTGGCCAGTATAGGGGCGTGGCCAGTGCGCTGTGGTGGGCGGGGAGATGGACGCGGTGGGGCGGGGCCAGGCTTGGAGGCGTGGCCTGAGGGGTGGGCTGTTGATGGACGCTGTGGGCCTGGGTCAGGTTTGGAGGAGTGGCCTGAGGGGGCGGGCTGGTGATGGACTCTGGGGTGGGGAGGGTGAGACATGGGGCATGGCCTGTGTAGGCGGGCTGCTGTGATAGGCCCTGTGGGGGGGATGAGGCTTGGAGGCGTGGCCTGCGGAGACGGACTGAGGCCTGGAGGCGTGATCTGTGAAGGCGGGCTGGTGATGGGCGCTGTGGGGGGCGGAGTGAGGCCTTGGGGGCGTGGCCTACGGAGGAGGGCAGATCGTGCAGGGCGGTGGGCGGGGCGACGGCCGCTGTGGTGCCCGGGCTGAGTCCGCGTTGTGGGCGGGGCTATGGCGTCAGAGGGGCAGGGCCTGGAGGCGGTGGCACAGTCCTGCGGTCACGTGCCAGCCTCGCGCTGCCCTGGAAGGTTCCGCTTCCTGCGCCACCTGCCCACCCCACCCCGCCCCGCCCCGGTTCTCAGCGGCCCGGCAGCGGAGCACCTACGGCCCGCCCCTCCCACCCGAGGTCTCGGCCGCGTCCCTGTCCCGTGCTCGCCGTGCGCGCCGTGCGGCCGATGGCGAGCGCATCATGGCGATCGAAGGTGAGCGCAGGCCGAGCGGCGCGGGGAGAGGAGCGGGGCGGAGGGCGCGGGCCCGGGAGGCCGGGCGGTGGGGGAGGCAGCGGCGGCCTGCGCCGTGTCGGTGTGCAGCATGGGAGGGGTTGAGTGTCTAAGCTACTGAGGCGCCGAGCTACTGAGGCGCCAAGTACTGTGGCTCCGAGGGGCTGGGGAGCTGAGATACTGAGTTGCCGAGGTACTGAGGCTCTGGGTATTGAGGCTGGGAGGTACCGAGGTCCTGGAGTGCTGAGGCGCCAAGTTTCTGAGGCTCTGAATTGCCGAGGTCCTGAGGCTCTGGGTACTGGGGCTTGGAGGCACGGAAGTACTGAGACCCCCGAGGTACTGAGACTCTGAGTTACTGAGTCTCTGAAGTGCTGAGGCGCTGAGTTACTGAGTCCCTGAGATGCTGAGACAATGAGGTATTGAGATGCTGAGTTACTGAGTCGCTGAGGTAATTACTGAGGCTCTGAGGTGTTGAGACCGACCCTGAGTTACTGAGGCACTGAGATACGGAGACTCTGAGGTACTGGGATGCTGAGTCCCTGAGTTGCTGAGGTGCAGGCGTGAGGTGCACCGTGGTCCCAGGCTGCTGGACAGGCGTGCCGGCTGGGCGGGGCTTGACGTCTCCTGGCCGCTCCCTAGGGCCGAGGTCCCTCTGCGGGGACCATGGGGGGTCGGGGAAGACGCGAGGACCGGACCTCTGTGCGACTGAACTTGGTTTCCTCAGACTCCTCGTCTCCTCCGCCAGTAAGCACCTTCACAGCGGACCGCACGGAAGCCCTCGGTGTCCCTTTGCTTCGACAGCTCTATGCCCATGAAGTTCCAACGGGGTAGATGCATAGTGTTCCCCAAATTCTAACAGGGTAGATGCAGTGTGCTCCCCGAGTTCTAACAGGGTAGATGCAGAGTGTCCCCCCAGTTTTAACAGGGTAGATGCAGAGTGTCCCCCCAGTTCTAACAGGGTAGATGTACAGTGTGCTCCCCGAGTCCTAACAGGGTAGATGTGGTGTGCTCCCTGAGTTCTAACAGGGTAGATGTGGTGTGCTCCCTGAGTTCTAACAGGGTAGATGTGGTGTGCTCCCTGAGTTCTAACAGGGTAGATGTGGTGTGCTCCGAGTTCTAACAGGGTCGATGTGGTGTGCTCCCTGAGTTCTAACAGTGTAGATGCAGTGTGCTCCCTGAGTTCTAACAGGGTAGATGTACAGTGTGCTCCCTGAGTTCTAACAAGGTAGATGCACAGTGTGCTCCCTGAGTTCTAACAGGGTAGATGTGGTGTGCTCCCTGAGTGCTAACAGGGTGGATGTACAGTGTGCTCCCTGAGTTCTAACAGGGTAGATGCACAGTGTGCTCTGTTCCCTGAGTTCTAACAGGGTAGATGTGGTGTGTTCCCTGAGTTCTAACAGGGTACATGTGCAATGTGCTCCCCAAGTTCTAACAGGGTAGATGTACAGCTCCCCAAGTTCTAACAGGGTAGATGTACAGTGTGCTCCCCAAGTTCTAACAGGGTAAATGTACAGTGTGCTGCCTGAGTTCTAACAGGGTAGATGTGGTGTGCTCCCCGAGTTCTAATAGGATAGATGCAGTGTGCTCCCTGAGTTCTAACAGTGTAGATGCAGTGTGCTCCCTGAGTTCTAACAGGGTAGATGTACAATGTGCTCCCCAAGTTCTAACAGGGTAGATGTGGTATGCTCCCTGAGTTCTAACAGGGTAAATGCAGTGTGCTCCCTGAGTTCTAACAGGGTAGATGAAGTGTGCTCCCTGAGTTCTAACAGGGTAGATGCAGTGTCCTCTCTGAGTTCTAACAGTGTAGGTACTGTAAGCTCCCCATATTCCAACATAGTAGACTCACCTGTGTGTTCCCCGTGTCTACCGTGAGGCAGCAGTGTGTGTCATTGCCTTTTTTGAACTCATTGCCATTCGCTTAGCGGAAGACCTGTTTCACTCTAGCATCTCTGCAGTTTCTAAAATTTCTGGTTGGACAACTGTGTTCACCTCTCCACTGTGGGAGTCTAGAGCTGTGTGCCCTATTGTCTACACTTGATGTTTCCGTCCTGAGTGAAGCTTGTCACAGTTGTTTCTACCAACTGGTCTCTGGTAGCGTGGACCCCTGGGGAGGACCCTGGTCTCCGGTAGCGTGGACCCCTGGGGACCTCCAGGGCTTCTGTGAATTCAAAGCTGATTCCTCTGTGTGCTTTGTTTATTGAAATAAGTACAGGCACATCCACACAGTCCACTTTCTGCTTTTAAGATGATGTGGTGTACTCAGATCCACCTGTAACCACTGCTACTTCTGTGATTCAGAAAAGCACTTTCAACCTTCTTTCCTCCTGGTATTGTTTATTAGAGCTGGAAAGTCAAAGAGTTTATCCACTGATTGAGGTAGAATGCTTTATTGTGCAAAAAAATATAGGAGAATTCTTGTAAAGTCATAAAGATAAAAAGTCTTATGTAAAACATGAGGACAAATGAGCCCAGATGGCATTCAGATATGATCCTGTAACTTCTGATCTGTATTTTCTAGTTTTCTTAGTGTGTGCATCCCTGAGTTCCTTCCTCCTACTGTTAAGTGTTACTGAGTTGTTTTCTTTGGAAACTGACAACTTCTTGCTCTATTGTATCTTTAAGAAAAAGTTTTATTTTTATTTTTTATTTATTTTTTTTTTTTTGTCTTTTTGAGACAGGGTCTCCCTGTAGCCCCAGCTGTTCTGGAACTCACTATGTTGACCAGGTTGGTCTTGAACTCACAAAGATCCACCTGACTCTGCTTCCTAAATGCTAGGATTAAAGGCGTGCGCTACCATGCCTGGCAAGAAAAAAGTCTTTTAAAATAATTAACTAAATAATTAATTAATTTTGGACTTTTTGAGTCAGGGTCTCCCTTTAGTCCCAGCTGGCCGGAGCTATGTAGACCAGGCTGGCCTTGAACTCAGAGATCCACCTGCCTCTGCCTCCCAAAGTGCTGGGATTAAAGGCATGTATCACCATGCCTGGCTTATTTATTATTTGTTTGAGTGTATTGCTTGCATGTGTGCAAGTGTACCTGACTGCGTCATGCAATAATTCTCTTTTAAAAATAGATTCTCTTTATGGTTTTTGTTGTTTTTGTTTTTTTTTGTCTTTGCTTTGGTGCTGGGGATGGATGACTTGGTTCATGTCAGGTGCTCTGCCACTGTGCTACACTCCCAGCTTATCAGGCACATGCATTTATTTAAGGATTCTTGATAAAATATCAGCAGTTATGCCTTCTCTAGTTTGCCAAAGAAACTCTGGTTGATACATTTTGATTAAGAGTTACTAGGTCGGGGTGGAGAGATGGCCTAGCGGTTAAGAGTGCCGACCGCTCTTGCAGAGGACCCGGGTTCGATCCCCAGCACCCACATGGTGGCCAAGCTGTCTGAAACTCCAATTCCAGGAGAACTCCAGTTCCAGGGGAGTCCGACACCCTCTTCTGACCTCCGCAGCGTTGCACGTCACGGGCGCACAGACTTGCATGCAGACAATACAGTCATACATATACGGAAAAAAAAAAAAAAGAGTTATCAGGTCAACTTAGTCTATGTTTCTTAGCACCTAATGAAGCAGATTCAGTGTACATTGACCTCCCCTCCCCCATGAAAATGTTGTATTGTGGTCACTGAAGAAGTTTAGATGTCCTGAGGGTACCTCACCCAACATCTTTTCATAATGAAATGGTTCTTAAAACATTCAGTTACCTCATTCACCTGTTCAGTTGATGACATTTATTGCGTACTAGGCGTCCACAGTGTTCTGAAGGAGAGCTATGGAGGGAAACAGGTCCTCCTTCCCTTCCTATTAGAATTCGTGTTCAAGTGTGGCAGACAGATAGTTTTAAGCATGTATCACAAAATAGTGTGCATCCTGAGATGGGACACACTTCCTTTGTGCAAAAGCATTCAGTAATATGACTTCAAACTATTTTTTTTGTCTTTTTTTTTTTTTTTTTTTTGAGATAGGGTCTCCTTGTAGCCCTAAGTGGGTGAACTCACTTTGTAAACCAGGCTTGCCTTGGCCTTGGCCTCACAGAGCTCCATCTGCATCTGCCTCCCAGATTAAAGGAGTGCACCACCAGGCACTGCTTTAAAACTAGTTTTGAGATAATTATTATTTTTTTTTAATTTTATTTATTTATTTATTTATTTTTAATTTTTTTTTTATTTATTTCTGTATGTGTATGAATGTACTGTCTGCATGCAGGTTTGTGCACCCGTGTCGTGCAATGCAGCGGAGGTCAGAAGAGGGTCTCGGACTCCCCTGGAACTGGAGTTCTCTTGGAATTGGAATTTCAGACGGTTCTCAGCCGCCATGTGGGTGCTGGGGATCGAACCCTGGTCCTCTGCAAGAGCGGTCAGCGCTCTTAACCGCTAGGCCATCTCTCCAGCCCTCTTAAGATTTTTTGTGTGTGGTCTCAAGTTCAGTATTTCCATGTCTGCTATTCAGTAACTTTGGTCTAACTCCATCCTAGTTTTGCTTGCAGAAGCCATGTTTTAAATAGTCTGCTCTTGGGGCTGGAGCGACAGCTCAGCAGTTAAGAGCACTGGCTGCTCTTACAAAGATACATGTTTGGTTCCCATCAGCACATGGCAACTAACAACCATCTGTAACTACAGTTTCAGAGGATCTGATGTCCTCCTTTGTCCTCTGTGGGCATCGCACACACAGTGTACTTACTACATGCAGGCAAAACACTCATACACATAAAATAAAAGAAAAAGTCCAGTCTTCTCTATGTAATGCCCTGTCTTCCATTTGAAGACAAGTGTATTTTCTCTACATGATGTCCATTCTCTCCTCTGGAGCATCTTTCTGTGTTTTGGTTGTTAGCCTTAGCCTTTAATGGCTGTGTTATTCCTCCAGCCCCTTTCTATGTTTTAAAATTTGAGATATGTTGACTTGTAGATCGAAGCTGTTATAGCTCTCCTTGGCTTGTACATAAGCTTATTAATATAGCTTAGTGTTAGAATACCCTTTTTTTTTTTTTTATAACTTCATGTTGGTTCAGATTAGGCTGTATTCAACCAAAAACCATGGTCTGTTTTACTTGGACTACTTTCTATTGGTGTCTGCAGACCTTTGTATAATTAAGCCTTGTTTTGAACCACAGGTGCTTGTAGCATTTAGGCGTACTCTTTGTAGCTTTGTCCACTGGTTTAGCCCTTGAATCTAGCACTAAAAGTTATTTTTCTCCCCTGTGTACAACCCTTACCTTAAAGAGAAATTAATTCATTTTTACTTGTTGTGTATGCCCATTTGCCTGTATATATGCATGTGTGCCAGATGTATGATGCCTAGTGGCCCCCGGAGGCCAGAAGAGGCATTGGATCCCCTGGACTAGTGTTAGAAGTAGTTGTTAGCTGGGTGTTAGGAACTCAACCTGGATCCTCTACAAGAGCAGCAAGTGCTTTTAACCACCAGGCTGTCTCTCCAGCTCCAAAGTTTTGTCTTACAGCCTCAAATTGTACCTATTTAAGTAACCATCTCCATCTTTAGGACTGCTTAGCAGGTCTTTAAAGAAACATAGGCTATAGGGAACAACTTGCGGAAGAGGAGGCGTGGTAGAATGTAAGGGCTGCGGAGAGATTGGGGTGAATCATGAGACTACAGCAATATAGTCTGGACTCCTAATTGATCAACATGCCTGTGCACACAAGCATCACCAACTGGACTATGGGAACCTTGGGTTGTTCAAAAGTTGGACAAAGATACTTGCAAAATGCACCAATTACCTAATTGTACGGCAAACTGAGTAACATCAATGTTATCTGAAAACAACTGTGTTATTATATTGTAGAATCCCTTAACAATAAACAAAAGAGGAAAAAAAAAGAAACGTAGGCTGATATTACTACCACATTGAGACAATAAATTTTCACTCAGAGGTGAGAAAGCTAGCTTTTTCTTAAGTAAAAGTGTACTTTAAAAAAGGCATTTCAAAAACTGGAGCAGTTTCTGGATCCTAGTTGTCTGGTGGTTCCAGATAGGGAATCGCTGTTCCACCTAGCTGTCTTGACCAGTCATCCAGCACTTCAGGTCTCTGCCAGTATGACCTTGTTGGCCATTTCCTAGTTTTTAAATTGTCTCCTAACTACTTCCTAGACTCCTTTTCTCAACCCTGTTGCCATTATCTGGTTTATGCACACTGCACATATTGAACAGTGTAACACTTGTATACTATAAATTTCTAAAAGAGAAAATCTTTTATTTTTTTTATTTTGTATGTGTATGAATGTACTGTCTTCATGTAGGTTTGTGCACCTGTGTCATGCAATGCTGTGGAGGTCAGAAGAGGGTGTTGGATTCCCCTGGAACTGGAGTTAAAGACGGTTCTCAGCCACCATGTGGGTGCTGGGGATCGAACCCGGATCCTCTGCTAGAGCAGTTGGCGCTCTTAATCACTAGGCCAGCTCTTCAGCCCCCAAGAGAAAAGCTTACTCATCCTTGTAGTCTTAAACCATTTTGTATAGGACCTGAACGTATGTCCTCAATCATCGATCTTGTCCTTCTTTCTTCCTTCCTTCCTTCCTTCCTTCCTTCCTTCCTTCCTTCCTTCCTTCCTTCCTTCCTTCCTTCCTTCCTTCCTTCCTTCCTTCCTTCCTTCCTTCCTTCCTTCCTTTCTCTCTCTCTCTCTCTCTCTCTCTCTCTCTCTCTCTCTCTCTCTTTTCTGTCTTTCTGAAACAGGGTTTCCCTACAGCTTTAGCTGGCCTGGAACTCACTATGTAGACCAGACTGGTCTTGAACTCAGAGAGATCCACCTGCCTCTTCCTCCAGAGTGCTGAGATTAAAGGTGTGTGCCACCATGCCCAGCTCGATTGCATTTCTTGAATTGTTTCATGGAATTCTACATGTAGTCTTCATAGATTGCATCCTAGATCCCCATCTCTAACAGAATTTTCTTGATTTACATTTTAAAATAGTAGCTATATATCTTCACTTTGATGTACCCTAGCAGTCCCAAATGCCCACCATATAGCATTCAGAATGTCCCATACCTTTCCACTTTGTGCAAATTCATTGTCTTTGTGAGTGGCATTTCATATTAACTGGACATTTAAGTTAGAAATCTGGATATCAACTGCATCTTAGAGGTCATTAAGTCCTCTCAAGGTTATATCTCAAACTATTTTGCTTAGTGCTTAGAATTTGGCTTATACCAAAAGATCAAAGATTAAAGATTATAGATTCTTTTAGGTATAGATTCTTTCTACCATAGACTCTGATGATTGAACTCAAGTTGTCAGGCTTACAGTGTAAGTGCTTTTACCCTCTGAGCCATCTTTTTGGCCTGACAAGCTATTGCTATAAAGATTGGCTATTTAGTATGGTGAGTATGGTTCTCAAAGTTTAGGTTGGAAGTTTAGTGTAGGAAGATTTGATTTATCAAATTATTTTAATTTCACTGCAATTAAAGAATGGTGACAAAAAGCAAAGGAATGCAAGTTTAGGAAGATAAAAACTCCCAGAGGCTTGGAGGCCTAAAGGATTTGACAGAATTTTGAGAAAAAAAATTTAAAGGCTAGCACATATGAGGAGGCTAATATTTACTTTAGAATATTTATACAAGTATTTGAAATTCAATGAAAACTAGTGCTGAAGAAGAGAAACATTATTCAGGAATCCTCTCTGTTTCCTAGGCCTAAATTCTGACATTCTCTTGAACTTTATGTTCTGGGTGTCTGTCATAGGCAGATTGTTGTGTATCCATCATTTCAGTCATTGACAGTCCTCTTCTTCCTCTCAGGACTCACCAGCACCTGCTATATTATGGCATACCCCATATTATCAGTTGTGGACTTGGTTTTGGAATCCTCTGCTATTGCCCTTGATCCTCCTCCAGCAAGCCACTTCCAACCAAACAGATGAGTGTGCAACCTGAAAGCTACCTCTGTCTTGGGGTTGTTTTATTTATTTTATTTTATTTTATTTGGTCTTTTCGAGAAAGGGTCTCCCTGTAACCCCAGCTGTCCTGGAACTCACTCTGTAGACCAGGCTGGCCTTGAACTCATAAAGATCCGCCTGCCTCTGCCTCCCAAGTGCTAGGATTAAAGGCGTGCTCCACCACACCCGGCTTATTTTTTATTAACACTTTACAATGACTGTATTCTCCAGATTTTAACAAGCACAAGGTTTATAAATTCAGTACTAGATAAGTCTGGCTCAATCCAGAAAGCATGAGCACTCTACTATGCTTTAAAAGCTAGGTACCAGGGCTGGAGAGATGGCCTAGCGGTTAAGAGTGCCGACTGCTCTTGCAGAGGACTGGGTTCGATCCCCAGAACCCACATGGTGGCTGAGAACTGCTTTTAACTCCAGTTCCAGGGGAATCCGACGCCCTCTTCTGACCTCCATGGCATTGCATGATACGGGTGCACAAATCTACATGCAGACAGTACATTCATACACATACAAAAATAAATAATTAAAAAATTAAAAAAAATAAAAACTAGGGACCAAACTGATACAACTGAGTGCTGGGAACTGAACCCAGGTCCTCTGTAAGAGCAGCCAGTACTTTTAACCCCTGAGCCATCTCTCCAGCCCCTGAATATTTTCTTGACCTTAACTGTCGATTTTGGGCAATTTCAACTATGAGGGTCTCAGCAAAATAACGGGTTACAGGTTCATTTCCAAGTTCTAGTCTCTTCTGTTAGTTGTTTAATTTTTTTTTTAAACAGTACTTTGATAGACTTATCAGTTAACTGATTTTTTTTTTCTTGGTCTTTTCGAGACAGGGTCTCCCTGTAGCCCCAGCTGTCCTGGTAGACCAGACTGGCCTTGAACTCACAAAGATCCACCTGCCTCTGCCTCCCAAGTGCTAGGATTAAAGGCATGCACCACCACACCCGGCTTTTTTTTTTTTTTCTCAGTTAACTGATTTTAAGATGTAATGATTATTTGGCTAGCTTTTTACTTCTTTTTAAAAAATATTTTATTATTTTTTATTTTATATATATGAGTGTATTGCCTGCATGCTTCTAAGTGCACCCGTGTAATGCAGTGCCTGCAGATTGAGAAGAGGGAGTTGGATCCCCTGAAACTGGAGTTACATACAGTTGTTAGCTGCCATATGGGTGCTGGAAGCCAAACCCAGGTGCTCTTCAAGAGCAGTCAGTCCACTTAACTGCTGAGCCATCTCTAGCCCCATGGCTAGTGTGTTGTTGTTGTTGTTGTTTTAAAACCAATGTTCTTTAATTTAATGTAGGTAAATTGAATACTTAAAAGATAAGGGGAGATCTCCTGAGCCCAGCGGAAGGAAGAGGGGGAGACTGGGTGCCTCGGCGAGCTGACTGTTGATCCTTTGGTCCTGCTGTCTTTGGTTCGATTGGCCTTTGTGGCTGTGAGGTTGGAGTTATCCTCACAGCTGGGATTAAAGGTGTGGTCTTTGGCTTGATTAGATCTAGTGGCTGTGGGGGCGGAGTTATCCTCCCAGCTGGTATTAAAGGCACACTTGTGTGACTCTTGAGATTTGAGATCTCCTGAGCCCAGCGGCG
>VZQC01005442.1:1023600-1061327 GCA_009823505.1 Rhizomys pruinosus | reverse complement strand
CATTTTGACTGATGTGGCGTGGGGAGTTCTTTTCTGATCTTGTCTATTTGGAGTGCTATTCGTATTCTGGTATTTGAATGGGTTTGTCTATTTTTAACTTTTTTAAACTTTTTTATTTATTCCATATGTGTATGGACGTATTTTCTGCATGCACGTCTGTGCACCCGGACTGCACTGCCACGGAGGTCAGAACGCGGGTGTCGGACTCCCCTGAACTGGAGCTCTCCTGGAAATTGGCTTTTCAGACAGCTCTCAAGCCGCCATGTGGTGCTGGGGATTGAACCCGGTCCTCTGCAAGGAGCAGCGGCGCTCTTAACGGCTAGGCCCTCTCTCCAGCCTTTTTTTTTTTTTTCTTTTTTTTAGTTTGGGGAGTTTTCATCTATTATTCTACTGAAGATATGTCAATATAATTCTCTTAGTATTCTTCTCCTTCCTCTATTCCTATGCTGCAGAGGTTTGATCTTTTCATAAGTGTCCCATAATTTCCTGGTTGTTCCCATTTTGTTATTTTTAAATTTTTCATAATCTTATTTTGAGTTTTTAGTGCTCTGTGTTATATCCAGATTATATCTTTGTCAGCCTTCCGCTCATTGCTATTTCGGGGCTTTTCCTTTCCTTCTCTTGATTGGATGAGTGTTCTATTTCCTTTCATCCTGTGATTACTTTAATATATCCATTCCCTTCATGAGTTTCTCAATCACTTCTTCGTACTCCTTACTTCGTTGGTTGGCTCCTCTTTTTCATTGTTTCTACTTCTTAACGGTCGTTTGTTTTTTCTCTCTCTAGTTCTTTCTGGAGTTTGTCAATCCCTTCCTTAGTTCTCTGAATTCTTCTTTATGTTCTTTAATTTCTCTGCATAGGTCTGCAATTATTCCTGTAAGCTCTGTTTCTGGGGTCACCTTCAAGGGGATCCCATTGTACCTATCTCCTACAGGGTTGGTAGAGCTTGGTGTGGAATTATCCTGCACCTTTCCCATGTTGTCCCTTCGTCGTGTCCCTGGCATGTGGATTTCTGTTTTGTGATTCAAATCACAAATGCCTTTTCAGTGCGTTGAAGGCTGAAAGCTTGTTTTGTTTTGCTTACTTCCTTCTTATGCTTTCGTTTTTTTTCTTCTCCCCCTCCTTGTTTATGGAGTGTTGACTTGTCTAGGTTTTCAGGCTTTCACTTTTGTTTATATATTGGATATTGGAAGTCTAAGTCACTCTTCCTTTCCTGTTCTGAGAGTTCTCCTATTCCAATCCACTGGATACTCTCTCTTCGTCAATTCCAGTTGTTGGGAGGGGGGGTGTCCTAAGCTTACCTGCCTGGAGCAGTGTCAGGCTGCTCCAAGTGTTCTTACCAGGTCTGGAACCTGAGTCGGAACACACGACCCAACTGTGGTACCTGAGTCAGGCACCAGAGTCAGACCCAAACTCAGGACCCCTTCTGGCTGCAAGGGGGGAAGGGTGACCCGCCGGGCTTAGGGCTACAATCTAGCCTCCGCCAGCCACCAGACCCTCTGCCACAGACCAGAAAATCAATTGTCCAGCACCACAAAAGTCAATCTGTCCTAAGCTTACCTGCCTGGAGCAGTGTCGGGCTGCTCCAAGTGTTCTTACCAGGTCCGGAACCTGAGTCCAAACAGACGACCCAACTGCGGTACCCGAGTCAGGCACCAGAGTCAGACCCAAACTCAGGACCCCTTCTGGCTGCAAGGGGGGAAGGGCAACCCGCTGGGCTTAGGGCTACAATCTAGCCTCCGCCAGACACCAGACCCTCTGCCACAAACCAGAAAATCAATTGTCCAGCACCACAAAAATCAATCTGTCCTAAGCTTACCTGCCTGGAGCAGTGTCGGGCTGCTCCAAGTGTTCCTACCGTGTCCGGAACCTGAGCCCGAACACATGACCCAACTGCGGTACCCAAGTCAGGCCTAGAAGCATTTTAAATAATTTTATAGTTGTCACCTTGTCTCACTAAAAATTTTGAAACCTTTTTATTTGATGGGATGGCAAAAGATGCTGTATAGATCAGTTGGAATCAAAAGCAGTTAAAGCAGGAGTTTAGGTAAAGATTCAAGACAAGACTAGAAATGGCTAAAAGGAGGGAAACTGTACAGTACAGAGGGCTCTGTCGCTACAGGGGGACCTGAGCACTGCAATGGGGTTGTCAGCACAGCTGCTGACGTCTAGCTGCCTTGCTCGGCTAAGTGCTCTTCACTGCTTCCATCTTTAAGTGCAGAGGTGCTCACAGGGTCTTTCTCACATTGCTCTGTATTGATCTAGGCTTTTCCCTTCTTTTTTTTGTTCTATGGAGTCTTCATACTGTGATTATTTATTTTTGAAAAAGGGTTTCATGTAGCTCAGGCTGGCCTTGAACTCAATGTATAGCCAAGGAAAATCCTTCACTACCCTGTTTGATTTTTAAGCTAGACTTCTGTAGACTAGCACATACAAGGGTTCTATAAAACAGAATAATTACGGGCTGGAGAGATGGCTCAGCAGTTAAGAGCACTGACTGCTCTTGCAGAGGACCTGGGTTTGATTCCCAGCACCCACATGGCGGCTAAGAACCATCTTTAACTCCAGTTCCAGGGGAATCTGATGCCCTCTTCTGACCTCCACGGCTTTGCACAACATGAGTGCACCAACCTACATGCAGACAGTATACTCATACACATAAAAAATAATAAAAAAATAAAAAACAATAATTATAATTAGTGGCTGTTTTTCTGCCAAAATGAAGCCTTTTTTCCCCCGTTTTCTTGAGGCAGCATCTCATATATCCCATACTGGCCTTCAGCTTGCTGGGCATCTGAGGCTGGTCTTGAACTCCCCATCTTCCTGCTTCCACCTCCAGTGCTAGGATTGCAGGTATGTGTTACAGTCCCCAGCTTACCCGGTTGTTTTTTTTTGTTGTTGTTGTTGTTTGTTTGTTTTGTTTTCCCCTAGCAGTTCTACCCTTTTCACAACCAGAATATGTGAGGATATGGTCCCTGACTAATGTCACTTTACCATTTTTCTTTATTGATTTTATCTAGTTTTGCCATTTTGATTGCTCCTTGAATTTCAAGTCAGTGTAGGTGGCCTTTGAATCTTTGCTCTTTTATCTGACAACGTGAAATTTCTCTCTGGAGTTCCATTGGAATAGCAGACTGACCTGTCTAAAAAGCACATCTTGACTTTTTTTTAAATTTTATTTATTTCTGTATGTGTATGAATGTACTGTCTGCATGCAGGTTTGTGCACCTGTGCCGTGCAATGCTGCAGAGGTCAGAAGAGGGTGTTGGATTCCCCTGGAACTGGAGTTCTCCTGGAATTGGAGTTTCAGTCGGATCTCGGCCTCCATGTGGGTGTTGGGGATCGAACCTGGGTCCTCTGTAAGAACGGTCAGTGCTCTTAACCGCTAGGCCATCTCTCCAGCCCCCACATCTTGACTTCTTATGCGAGCCTTTTCCTTCCATAGACCTCCTCATCTCAGCTAAGTAGCACTCTACTCAGTTGCTTTGGTCCTAACTTAGAATAGTCCTATCTCGGGGCTGGAGAAATGGCCTAGTGGTAAAGAGCGCTGACTGCTCTTGCAGAGGACCCGGGTTCGATCCCCAGCACCCACATGGCAGCTGAGAACCATCTTTAACTCCAATTCCAGGAGAATCCAATGCCCTCTTCTGACCTCCGCGGCATTGGATGATACGGGTGCACAGACCTGCATGCAGACAGTACATTCATACACATAAAGAATAATAAAAAAAAAATAGTCCTATCTCCTACATTTAATTTGTAGTTGGCAGTTCTATTTGTAATGTATTTTGAATCCATTTCCTTTTTCCAATCTGCTGCTGTTGCTGGGTATTTTTTTTTCCCTAGACTTCTGGAGAAGTTTTCAAACTGGTTTTTCTTATTTTATATGCTTTCCTTGTAATTATTAGTGATTTTTAAAAGTATGAATTAAACCATATAACCTTACTGGTTAGAATTCTCTGGATTTCCATTGTACCTGGAATAAAGTCAAAGTGCCTTCCCCTGCCCGACAAAGCAGCAACAGAGTCCAAAGTGTCATCTATACAATGTCAGCTCTATACAGTATCAGTTCTATATAAATAAACCATTTATATAGAAATGTTTATGAATACTTACTATTAGAGATCTGTTGGTAGGGAGATTTTGAAAAGGAAGATTGCTTTTAAGATTAAAAGGTTGTTATTGGGACTGGAGAGATGGCCTAGCGGTTAAGAGCATGGACTGCTCTTGCAGAGTACCCAGGTTCGACCCCCAGCACCCACATGGCGGGCTGAGAACCGTCTTTAACTCCAGTTCCAGGGGAATCTGACGCCCTCTTCTGACCTCCGCGGCATTGCACGACACAGGTGCACAGAACTACTTGCAGACAGTACATTCATACATATAAAAAATAAATTAAAAAACCTATAAAAATGTTGTTTAAAAAGGTTGTTATTACATAGCTGTCTTAGAGATTGCAAAATTCTTTTCCCTTCCATGTTACCTGTCTTAGTTACTTTTTTTGTTACTATGATAAAAAACTCTGAGAACACCAACTGCATGGAGAAAGGGTTCGTTTTAGCTCTCAGTTCCATGGTGCAGTTCATGGTGGGAAAGTCTTAGTGTCAGGAACTTGAGTCATCTTGTCACATTGCATCTGTAGTCAGAGAGTAGAGGGAGATGCCTACTTATACTCAGCTAGCTTTCGCCTTCTCTTTTTAAAAATTATCAGCATTACTTAAAAAAATAATATTATTACATTGAAAAGCTTTTTATAGGTTGGAGAATTTGGAAAGGGAGTGAATGTTAAACTCACATTACAGCAACAATGATAAATTTCACAATATTGTCAAAGCTTGTAGTCCAGTTATGTCAGTAAAAAATACTCAAAAGTAGGGGGCTGGAGAGATAGCCTAGCGGTTAAGAGCACCGACGCTCTTGCAGAGGACCCGGGTTCAATCCCCAGCACCCACATGGCGGCTAAGAACCTGTCTGTAACTCCAATTCCAGGAGAACTCCAGTTCCAGGGGAATCCGAGACCCTCTTCTGACCTCCGCGGCATTGCACGACACGGGTGCACAGACCTGCATGCAGACAGTACATTCATACACATACAAAAATAAATAAATAAATAAATAAATTTAAAAAAAAATACTCAAAAGTTATAGTAGACATATAGAATTACGAATTTACATTCTTAAATTATGTATTTTTAGTTAGAGAGTTATATCAATTTAATTATTAAAGTAGTTTTTATTTATTTATTTACTTATTTATCTTTTTGAGACAGGGTCTCCCTATAGTCCCAATTGGCCTGGAACTTGCTATGTAGACCAGGCTGGCCTTGAACTCAAAGAGATCCACCAGCCTCTGCCTCCTGAGTGCTAGGATTAAAGGCATGTGCCACTACACCCTGCCTAAGGTAGTTTGTAAAAGCTTCCTAGACTGTGATTTTTATTGCTAGCAGTTCAGTTAGGTGTTTTACATTTTCTGCAGTCCACAGGTAAAGTTACACTGGAATTCTAGAAGAGTAATATAAAAATGATGGAAAACCTCTTGTTACCTGGGAAGGGGAGAGGACCAACATCAAGGGCCAGGATCACCTGTGGAGTCAGGAGCACAGCTGGCCTCAGATGAGAATCAGTCCTTCCAAGACTAGAATCTGCAAGAACCTGGAGCTTGCTCCTTTTGCAGTCCAGGATCCAGACTCCCAGAAGAGTGTTGCTCACTATTATGATGGGTCGTCCTACCTTAATTAGCTCAATCAAGATGAGTCCTCACAGGCATGCCCAGAGGCTTACCTAAAGTAAATAATCTAGGTACCTCACCTCTGGGATCTACTCCTGCTATATAGTAGCTCTGCTTTCTCTTATGCTTCCATCTATCAACCTATAATAAACTCCTAAAACCTCAAAATAAATAAGTAAATAAATAATTTCTCACAGGCATGACTAGAGTCTTATCTCCTAGGTGATTCCAGACCCTGTCATGTTGACAGTGAACAGTAACCATCACAATACCATTTTGTACTCCCACTGGAAATACATGAATTCATAGTTCTATCAACAGTGTGTCTTCAACTTTTGGGTATTTTCATTGTTGTTACTGTCTGATGACAGAAAAATGTAGTTCAGAGTCATTCAGACTTTGACTTTTCTTAGGAGGCTGCCTGTGTCTGAGCTCTGTTTACAGTGTGTTCTGAAGGACACAAGAGGAACCCATTGCTTCAGAAATGTCTCTTTGCTATTCCATAGTTTCTCATCCCTTAACATTTGCTAAATTAGGGCTCATTAGAAGTTCATTTCAGAATGTATTTCACATGAAGAGAAAGGTCTTCCAGCATTCCACCTGAACGCATCATCACAGTCTTTCAAATTATGCTTCCACTGTGGTAAAGAAGAATTGTGGACCTAAGGCATGAGACCCAGGACAGAGTGGTATTTCTTGGAGAAGGATGGGTGGTGAAGAGCTGACACAGGACTATCTAGGACAGTGTCCAGAAAAGGCAGATTCAAGATGCCAAGGACAGGTTATTTATAGAACATTGAAGACAGTGCATCGCTTTTATAATGTAGCTGTGAGCTGCTTGGCATTCTCTCTGTTTTCTTCCAAGTATAGAGGAGACCCCAGCCCTTCCCCCATTTTCCCTCTGAGTTGGGACAAGTAAGGAGCCAGAGATCTGAAGAGAAAGGCTATGTCGTAGAGTATTCCTGCACATGTGGAATATGAACCTCCCATCCCACTTAGTCTAAGACCCTTTCCTTCCTTCCTTCCTTCCTTCCTTCCTTCCTTCCTTCCTTCCTTCCTTCCTTCCTTCCTTCCTTCCTCCCTCCCTCCCTCCTTCCCTCCCTCCCTCCCTCCCTCCCTCCCTTCCTTTCTTTTTTTTTTTTTTTGGTGTACTGTATCTGTGTGCACTCATGTGCATGTGTGCAGGAGAGATATCTGTGCTGGGTATCTTCTGTTGCTCACCACTTTACTTTTTGAGGCACGGTCTCTCACTGAACCTGGGGCTTACTGATTTTGCGAGACCAGCTGTCCAGCAAGCTCCTCGGATCTGCCTGTCTCTGCCTCCCCAGCACCAGGGCTAAGAGGCGTTTGCCACCATCTCTGGTTTTCTCGTGGGTGTTGGGGATCTGAATGTAGGTCCTATACCTGGCGTAGCGAGCACTTTACCGACTGAGTCATCTTCCCAGCCCCCCCTTTTTCTTTTAAATTGGTTTGTATCACACTTTTGTGTCTTCTGCCCCCTGATAGCCATTTACTCTTCAATGAGAGAGTTCAATTCCAATGTCCTGTGGAAGGCAGTGGTAGGAGACTGGAAGCCAGTTTTAGAGGGCCACCATACACACCCATCTATTCCTTCTGTGGCTGATGGAAACCAAGCGTATAGAGGGCTGAGCATTACTAAGCGCTTCATTCTCTCTATCAGCCCCACTCCCCAGGTCGAAGGCTTTCAAGTCTGGTTAGCTGTCTTCCCTCCCACCCCTTTATATTCCAAACTTTCCCTGCTATTTTTTGATTTTTAAACATGTTTAGACATTATTGACTTCTTGATCTGTAAGATGGCTTCTTGCTAGTGGATTAACGCTGGTTAAATAAGTGGCTTTGGAGTTGGGATTCCTGGGTCCTGGTTTCTGCTGCTAACTACCAGCTTGCTGACCTTGGCAGGATGCCCATCCTTTTTAGTGAATATAGACTGAAATGACAGTATTGTCTTTCTCACAGTGCTTTTGTCTGGTTTAAGCTTGCTAATATACACAAATGTCTAAACTAGTACATGTAAATGACAAGTTGAATAAAAAAACTAGTAAAAGTAATTATTAATAAAATTACAATTTAATAACAATGAAGTAATAAAGTGTTATTTTATCTTTTCATACATTTCTCTATATTTTTTTCTCCTTAGAATAGTTATGTTTCAGTTTTGGTTAAGTTTCATAAGTTACATTTTTTTTTTTTTTTTGGTCTTTTCGAGACAGGTTCTCCCTGTAGCCCCAGCTGTCCCGGAACTCACTCTGTAGACCAGGCTGGCCTTGAACTTGCAAAGATCTGCCTGCCTCTGCCTCCTGAGTGCTAGGATTAAAGGTGTGCGCCACCACGCCCGGCACCCATAAGTTACATTTTTATGATTAATAATGGTTATAATAAAATCATATGATACTTTAGTTATATTTATTTTTTTGTACAAATTCACTTCTGCTAAGATACTTTTTTTCCCCTGTTCACATCCAGGCACCTGCTCAAACCCTTATTCATCAGAGTTTAAAATCCATGTTGATTTCTCTAACATCTGGTTTTTCTTTCTCTGATATCCTAGCCCTCTCAGGTAGCACATGTCCTTAAATGGGCTGTTTTCCTTCCCTATGTGTGTTAGTTACTTTTCTGTTGCTGTGATAAAACACCACAACCAAAGGCAACTTAAGGAAGAGTTTATTTTGGCTTATGGTCCTAGAGGGTTAGATGTCCATAATGGCAGGAAGGCATGTGAGCAGTAGCAGGATGGTAAGAGATCACATCTCACCTGCACACAGCAAGCAGAGAGGATGAAATGGAAGTGGGGTGAGGCTGTCTACCCTTAAAGCTGGCCCCCAGGGATGTACTTTGTCTAGCAAGGATCACTTCCTAAAAGTTTCATCTCCTCACCAAACAATGCAATCAACTGGGGACCAAGTGTTCAAATATAGGAGCCTATGGGGACATTTCTCAGTCAAACCATAACATTAGGGATTAGCTTATTATATTGCTTAATATTTTAAATTTTATTATTTTTATTTTATGTGTATGAGTGTATTGCCCACATATTTGTGAGTGCACCTGTGTCGTGCAATGCCCACATAGTTCAGAAGATGGTATTGGATCCCCTGGAACTGGATTTTTGGACTGTTGTTAGCTGCCATGTAGGTGCTAGGAACCAAACCTGGGTCCTCTACAAGAACAGCCAGTGTTCATATCTGTAGAACCATCTCTCCTTATTATATTACTCAAAATACAGTTACCTGCTATACTTACCAAACCCCAAATGCCAAACTAACAGAGACTCAAACAGGATAGAGGCTTATTCTTCACTTCTGAAGAATTCAATCCAGTTATTTCTAATGACCCACAGGGTACTACTTCCACAATAGTGCAAGTCTAGGTTCTTTGCATCTGTGGCTGCTCTATCTCCAACATGTGGCTTTGGAGGTTGTTGTGTTCTTCATCAAGCAGGGAATATAGAGGAAAGAAAAGGAAATGAAGATTGTTCTTCATAGGTTATTATGGGTCAGTCTGTAGTCTTAAGATTCATTTGCCCTCAGTAATTCAGTCTCATGGCTCCATCTGCCTCAGAGCATGCTGGGAATGTTAGCCAATGAACCTGCAGAGCACACCAGGTACAAGAGGTTGTGCTCTATCATTTATCACTATTCCACCTTAACATCAAATGCCCATTCCAACGTTGTCTTCTGTGCTCTGTATATGTTAATGGGGATGTAATGGACAAGTGTCCCTACCAGAAGTTGAGTAACTTACAAGGCATGACTTCAGAGAGAGAATTTAAGGTTTTGATGAAAATGTGCAGTGGAGATTTTGTTGATTTGTTTTGGTGGGGCAGGGTAGGAAGTGCTGTGATTTTATGACTTTCATGCCTCAGGATCATCACCCATTTTGTTTCTTTTCTCCAAATGATGAGCATTCTTCTTCCTTCTGCCACAAGCTATGAATTATAAAAATTGTACAAAATATACCTTTAGGTCATGCTTGCCCCTTAAACTCTCCTATACTTTCATGTTCCATCCCTGTGCTTTGTGCTCTGATCAACTATTTTATTTTTAAATTTAATTTTGTTATGCGTGGTGTGTTTGTATATGTGTGTGTGTGTTGTGTATGTTTGTGTGTATATATGGGATGTGTGTGTGTTTGTGTGTGTGTGTGTGTGTGTGTGTGTGTGATGATAGTATTTTCAGATTTATAATGGGCTGACTTTTTTTGGCAGTAGTTTTCTATTGACCTAAAGCCCTTTGCTGTCTTCTCTGTCTTTCTTACAATTTCTTCTACTTATAGCAAAACTTTTTGGTCAGCTGCACGTGGAGTTATTTTGTGCCACCTATCATAAGGGGAGAGGAAGTGTTGTCCTGTAGAAAAAAGAAAGTGGGTTTTGGAACACATTTTTTCTACTCTACAAATCTTTTTACCCAGTTGAGGTCACTGATATTTCTTGAGGTGTGATCTCATACAAAAGATTTTATTACATTCATTATAGCCATAAGGTTTTTCTATTGAGTTCTCTGACACCTCCTGAGACTTGACTCCAGGTAAAAGGCTTTTCCAACATTGCTTACATTAAGAGGGTTTTTTTCTTGTTTGAATTATCTGACATACAGTGAGGGCATTCTTGTGATGGGAGATTTTCCTAGATTCATTTACAATCCTGGGCTTCTCTCTTGTGTGCGTATTCTTGATAGCGGTGCAGCCTGGCACGTAGCTGAAGAGTGTCTCACACTAGTTGTGTTCATAGTATTTCCCCTTCGTGTGTATCATCTGATGTGTTAGGAGTTCTAATTTGCTTTTTTATGTTCAGTACATTTATATGGGTTCTTTCTTGTGTTTGCTGAAGTTTACCGAGTGTGATGGTTAATCCTGGGTGTCAACTTGACTGGACTAAGGAACAAATAAGAGAAAAGGGTCTTCTGATTGGACCACCTCAACCCGGATGGCCCACCCCAAATGTGGGTGTTACCTTCTGCCGGCAGGCAGTATTTAAGGCCACGGCAGCGGGAGCTGGTCCTTTTTCCTTCTTCCTGCGGCTTGCCTCTCTCTCATCTGGTGAGTTTGCCTTGCTGCTGTGATCAACCTTTCGGATCCCAGCGTGTACTGAGACTGGCAGATCTCCTGGAATCCATTCGGGCCTTCAGCACTAGACTGGGACTCCTGAGACATCCAGCCTTGCGGACTGAGCAGTTCCCTGGATTCCCGGCCTCTCCAGTTCGGCGCTACTGTTGAGCTCCGTCACGTGAGCAAATCAATAAATTGTATATAGTTATATATATTCATCCTGTTGCTTCTGTTTCTTTAGAGAACCCTGACTAATACAGATTTTGGTACCAGAAGTGGTTCTAGAGAAACAGAATTGAAAGGATGAATTTCTTTAGTGGGCTTGGTAGCCTCTGGAGCCAGCTCTCCAACCCAATGAAGCCTAGAGTTACTGAAGGCTCTCCTGGTGGCATGAAGAGGAATGATAATCCTTGGTGCAGACTATTTGATCTAATTATGAAGATAGATCCATTTGACTCACCTAACTCACCTCTTGTGAGAAGCAAGGAATTTAGTGACTCTATATATAAAACGTTCGAGAAATTGCAGAAAAATCAGGAAAATAATGATGTTGCCTTGTTGCTCCTAGCATGTCTGGATAAACTGTTAGACGAAAATATGGAGCTCGGTGATAAAAATGACCAGCTCCGGATTCGAAACAACAGTTTAAAGGTTTCCAAGTGTGCTCTGGAAGAGAATCTTCTCTCCAGCAGCCAAAGAGCTAAAGCAGCAGAAAATCAAGCTGGAGCCCTTATTATACGGTTGGCTGATTTACAACGCAAATTTAATTCCCAGCCACGAAAAGTGTCAGCAGTTAAAGTGAGAGCACTGGTGGGGAAAGGGTGGAACCCTGAAACTTGGGATGGAGATGTGTGGGAGAACTATGATGATGAGGATTTTGAACCCTCGGATTCTGAGGGATTTTCTTTATCTGAGGAATTAACCTCCCCACCCTCAGCAGAGAATCCACACCCTGCAGATCCCTCCTCCCCACCCTTGCCTGAGGAAATTAATCCCCCCCTCCCAGTGGGAGCTGATGTCCCTCAGGGCCCAACAATTGTTGCCTCTAGACCTATAACCAGATTGAAGTCTAAGCAAGCCCCTCAAGGTGAGATAGAAAGTGTGGTCCACGAGGAGGTGCGATATACTACTAAAGAAATTAATGAGTTTGCTGATTCATTCCGGCAGAAGCCTAAGGAATATGTGTGGGAATGGATTTTAAGGGTGTGGGATAATGGTGGAAGGAATATAAAATTGGATCATACTGAGTTTATCGATATGAGCCCACTGAGTAGAGATTCTAGGTTTAACATGGAAGCTCGAGCAGTTAAAAAAGGTGTTAAAAGTTTATTTGAATGGTTGGCTGATGTATTTATTAAAACATGGCCTACTAACAGCGAGTTAGAGATGCCTGATATTCCTTGGCTTAGTATTGATGAAGGGATTGTGAGGGTCAGGCAGATGGGCATGCTCGAGTGGATTCGAAGTGTAAAACCACATTCTCCACAATATGAGGACCCAGAGGACATGCCACTCACTGAATTTATAAGATGGAAAGTACTGAGAGAGACACCAGAACATTTGAAGAGCTTTGTTTTTGCTCTATTTCTTATGCCAGATCTTACAGTTAGAGAAGTTGTGGCTCGTTTGCATAAATTAAATGTACACGTAGTAGGTCTAACAGGACCTCAGGGTAGGCGTCAGGTGGCAGCACTGAATCGCAGAAGGCCAGATGAGCGTAGTTACAGTAATTATCATAATGGGTGGCAAAGGCAAAACAATACCTATAATGGCATGACCCGAAATGATCTTTGGAACTGGCTAATTAATCATGGTGTTCCCAGGAACCAAATACATAAGAAGCCTACTAAGTTTTTATTTGATCTGTATAAGCAGAAAAGCTCTAGAACGAATGACAGGAAGTCAACATTTGATTTTAGGAGTAGCGAATCCCGCCCAGTTGACCGGTTTCCAGACTTGAGACAGTTCACAGACCCAGAACCCCTTGAATGAAGGGGTGGCCGGGTTCCAGTGAGGAAGGACCTTGTCACAATACCAAAGAGTTATGCTGTTTGCCTTCCTCCTGTCCTTCCCCAGAGGGACCTGAGGCCTTTTACTAGGGTAACTGTACACTGGGGAAAAGGAAATAATCAGACTTTTCGAGGCCTATTGGATACTGGTTCTGAGTTGACACTGATCCCAGGAGACCCTAAAAAGCATTGTGGCCCTCCGGTTAAAGTAGGGGCCTATGGAGGTCAGGTGATAAATGGAGTTTTGGCTGAAGTCCGACTCACGGTGGGCCCAGTGGGTCCCAGAACGCATCCCGTAGTTATTTCCCCAGTCCCAGAATGTATAATTGGGATAGATATAATTAGAAATTGGCAGAATCCCCACATTGGTTCCCTGATCTGTGGAGTGAGGGCTATTATGGTTGGAAAGGCCAAATGGAAACCATTGGTGTTGCCTCTACCAGGGAAAATAGTGAACCAAAAACAGTATCGTATCCCTGGAGGGATTGCGGAGATTAATGCCACTATCAAGGATTTGAAAGATGCAGGGGTGGTGATTCCTACCACATCTCCATTTAACTCTCCAATTTGGCCTGTGCAAAAGACAGATGGATCATGGAGAATGACAGTTGACTATCGAAAACTCAACCAAGTAGTGACACCAATTGCAGCCGCTGTACCAGATGTGGTGTCCTTACTCGAGCAGATTAATATGTCTCCTGGTACCTGGTATGCAGCTATTGATCTGGCCAATGCTTTTTTCTCAATACCGGTTCATAAGGACCACCAGAAGCAATTTGCTTTCAGCTGGCAAGGCCAACAGTATACCTTTACTGTCTTACCTCAGGGGTATGTTAACTCTCCAGCGTTGTGCCATAACTTAGTTAGAAGGGATCTTGATCGCCTGACTCTTCCACAAAATATCACACTGGTCCACTATATTGATGATGTTATGTTGATTGGACCCAGTGAACAGGAGGTAGCAGCTAGCCTAGACTTGTTGGTAAAGCATATGCGCATGAGAGGATGGGAAATAAATCCAACTAAAATTCAAGGGCCATCTACCTCGGTGAAGTTTCTAGGAGTTCAGTGGTGTGGAGCATGCAGAGACATTCCTTCTAAGGTAAAGAATAAGTTGTTGCACCTGGCCCCTCCCTCCACCAAGAAAGAAGCACAACGTCTGGTGGGTCTTTTTGGATTCTGGAGGCAGCACATTCCTCATCTGGGTGTGTTACTACGACCCATATATCAGGTGACTCGTAAGGCAGCAAACTTTGAGTGGGGCTTGGAACAGGAAAAGGCTCTTCAACAGGTCCAGGCTGCGGTGCAGGCTGCTCTGCCCCTAGGGCCATATGATCCAGCAGACCCAATGGTGCTTGAGGTATCAGTGGCAGATAGAGATGCTGTCTGGAGTCTGTGGCAGGCTCCCATAGGGGAATCACAGCGGAGGCCCTTGGGATTTTGGAGCAAGGCTCTACCTTCATCTGCAAACAACTATTCTCCTTTTGAGAGACAGCTCTTAGCCTGCTATTGGGCCTTAGTGGAAACTGAACGTTTGACAATGGGCCACCAAGTCACCATGCGACCTGAGCTGCCCATCATGAGCTGGGTGTTATCTGACCCACCAGACCATAAAGTAGGACGTGCACAGCAACAGTCCATTGTCAAATGGAAGTGGTACATACGGGACAGGGCCCGGGCAGGCCCTGAGGGCACAAGCAAGCTACATGAAGAAGTTGCCCAAATGCCTATGGTTCCCACTCCTGTTACAATGTCTCCTGGGCTTAAGCATGCACCTATGGCTTCATGGGGTTTGCCCTATGATCAGTTGACTGAGGAAGAGAAGACTAGGGCCTGGTTTACTGATGGTTCTGCACGCTATGCAGGCACCACCCAGAGGTGGACAGCTGCAGCATTACAGCCAATTTCTGAAACAACCCTAAAGGACACTGGTGAAGGAAAGTCTTCACAGTGGGCAGAACTTCGGGCAGTGCACATGGTTGTGCATTTTGCCTGGAAGGAGAAATGGCCAGAGGTTCGATTATATACTGATTCATGGGCTGTAGCCAATGGTTTGGCTGGATGGTCAGGGACTTGGAAGGAGCATGACTGGAAAATTGGTGAGAAAGACATTTGGGGAAGAAGTATGTGGATAGAGCTCTCTGAATGGTCAAAGGATGTGAAGATACTTGTGTCTCATGTAAATGCTCATCAAAAGGTGATCTCAGCAGAGGATGAGTTTAATAATCAAGTAGATCGGATGACTCGTTCTGTGGATTGTCAGCCTCTTTCTCCAGCTATCCCTGTTGTTGCTCAATGGGCCCATGAACAAAGTGGTCATGGTGGCAGAGATGGAGGTTATGCATGGGCTCAACAGCATGGACTCCCACTCACTAAGGCTGATCTGGCTACAGCTGCTGCCGAGTGCCAGATTTGCCAACAGCAGAGACCAACATTGAGCCCCCGATATGGTGCTATTCCCCGGGGTGACCAGCCAGCAACCTGGTGGCAGGTTGACTACATTGGACCACTTCCATCATGGAGGGGACAGCGTTTTGTTCTTACAGGAATAGATACTTATTCTGGTTATGGATTTGCCTTTCCTGCACGTAATGCTTCTGCCAAAACTACCATCCAGGGACTTACGGAATGCCTTATCCACCGTCATGGTATTCCTCACAGCATTGCTTCTGACCAAGGAACTCACTTCACAGCCAAAGAAGTGCGACTGTGGGCCCATGGTCATGGTATCCACTGGTCTTACCATGTTCCCCACCACCCAGAAGCAGCTGGCTTGATAGAACGATGGAATGGCCTCTTGAAGACACAGTTACAGCGCCAATTAGGTAGCAATACCCTGGAGGGCTGGGGCAAGGTTCTCCAGCAAGCAGTATATGCTTTGAATCAGCGTCCACTATATGGTACTGTTTCTCCTATAGCCAGAATTCATGGGTCCAGGAACCAAGGGGTGGAAGTGGGAATGATTCCACTCACTATCACCCCTAGTGACCCAGTAGGAAAATTTTTGCTTCCTGTACCCACGACCTTGCGTTCTGCTGGTCTAGACGTTTTGGCTCCAATGGGGGGAGTGCTTTTGCCAGGAGATACAGCAAACGTTCTATTGAACTGGAAGCTAAGACTTCCCCCTGGCCACTTCGGGCTTCTACTGCCTTTAAGCCAACAGGCTAAGGAAGGAATAACAGTAGTAGGAGGAGTGATTGATCCAGACTACCATGGGGAAATTGGACTTTTTCTCCACAATGGGGGCAAGGAAGATTATGTCTGGAAGGCAGGAGATGCTGTAGGGCGCCTTCTGGTGCTACCATGTCCTATGATTAAGGTCAATGGGAAACTCCAACAACCCAAACCAGACAGGACAATAAATGGCCCAGACCCTTCAGGGATGAAGGTATGGGTCACTCCTCCAGGGAAAGAGCCAAGACCTGCAGAGGTGCTTGCTGATGGCGGAGGAAATACAGAATGGGTAGTAGAAGAAGGTAGTCATAAATATCAGCTGAAGCCACGGGACCAGTTGCAGAAACGTGGATTATAATAGATATTAACCTTCGTCCTATTTGGTTAAGAATGTGCTTGTTTATATATGTATATATATATATGTATATATGTATGTATATTAAGTGGATACTTGTGTTCCCCTTTGAATGTGCAACTGAGATATGTGTTAAGTGTTGTCATATTTAGGTTATTAGATACTGAAGGACTAAGTTCTTCTCAAGGACATTACCACCTACTCTAAGATATAATGCTTTGCTATTGCACATGAGATACTTATAACATGTTAGGTGGAATTATGACCCTGCCATCGTTTGCAATTGACATTTAAGCAGAGGCTATTTATTGGGTGTCAAGTTGACAAGGGGTGGACTTGTCATGGTTAATCCTGGGTGTCAACTTGACTGGACTAAGGAACAAATAAGAGAAAAGGGTCTTCTGATTGGACCACCTCAACCCGGATGGCCCACCCCAAATGTGGGTGTTACCTTCTGCCGGCAGGCAGTATTTAAGGCCACGGCAGCGGGAGCTGGTCCCTTTTCCTTCTTCCTGCGGCTTGCCTCTCTCTCATCTGGTGAGTTTGCCTTGCTGCTGTGATCAACCTTTCGGATCCCAGCGTGTACCGAGACTGGCAGATCTCCTGGAATCCATTCGGGCCTTCAGCACTAGACTGGGACTCCTGAGACATCCAGCCTTGCGGACTGAGCAGTTCCCTGTATTCCCGGCCTCTCCAGTTCGGTGCTACTGTTGAGCTCCGTCACGTGAGCAAATCAATAAATTGTATATAGTTATATATATTCATCCTGTTGCTTCTGTTTCTTTAGAGAACCCTGACTAATACACCGAGGTTAAACATTTTACAGGAAGTTTCCTTCCTTATATTATGGATTTCCCACATTTATTAGATTTACAGAAGGCTTTTACCATATAAATGTTCTTTTTTTAAAGCTTTTTTGTTTATTTTATGAATATGGGTGTTTTGGCTGCATATATGTAAGGGCTCCACATGCATGCAGGTCTGCAGAGGCCAGAAGAGGTCATGAGCTCCCATGTGGTTGCGGAGACTGAACCTGGGTCCTCTGTAAGAACAGAAAGTACTCTTAACTGCCAAGCCATCTCTCTGGTCCCCCACATGAATGTTCTTAAGTGTCTGTAATCTTGTATTCATGCTGAAGGGCTGCTCCTTGGCCAGAATTTTTTTTTGCTATATTAATTAAAATATAAAGCTTTTACATTTTAGCTTTATGTGCAGTCATATAGATGAACTGTTCTAATGTTTGTGTAGATATTTTGGGTTTTCTTTGTAGATGGTCATGTTACCGGCCAGTAATTTTAGTTTTTTTTTTCCTGGTCTTTTTCGACACAGGGTCTCCCTTTAGTCCCAGTTGGCCTGGAGCTCACTATGTAGACCAGGAGGGCCTTGAATTCACAGATATCTGTCTGCCTCTGCCTCCCAAGCACTGGGATTAAAGGCATGTACTACCATGCCTGGCCTAATAATTTTAGTTTTATTTATTCCCTTCCAGTTACATTTTTTACAGCTTTTAGGAGAAAATAAATAGAATCTAGAGGATACTCTTCTAAATACTTGACTGAATATGGTCCTAAACAGACAGGAATGTTAATAAGAATGTTAACAGAAGTGTTAATAAGGACCTAGAAACTTTAGAACACTCATTTATTGTAGGTAGGAATGTATAACATATAAGGCCACTTTCAGAAACAGTTCTAAAGTTCCTCAAAGAAATGTAAGCATAGATTTACCATCTTGCAGTTACTCTCCTGTAGGCCACTCCTGGGCCTGATTAGTAAGCCACATTGCTGAATTTCTTGCTGCGCCATCAACACGTCGCCCTTCCTGGCAACAGCTGAATGCAGCCTCCTTGCTGTGATTAGTTGCCCTCCTGTGCTGAGTTAGTAAACAGCATGTAATCATCTATAGAAACATATGCAGGCTGAGGACTATGTAACTGCGTGATTAAGTTGACCTTTTCGATGATTGGATGCGCTCTGATGCTCTCTATGCTAATTGGTAGAAGCTTCCTATATACCCTGTACTGGAAAATAAAGTTGTTGTTTTTATTTTATTTATTTATTTATTTATTTATTTATTTATTTTTGTCTTTTTGAGGCAGGGTCTCCCTGTAGCCCTAGCTGTCCTGGAACTCACTCTGTAGTCCAGGCTGGCCTTGAACTCACAAAGATCCACCTGGCTCTGCCTCCCAAGTGTTAGGATTAAAGGTGTAGGCCATGACGCTGACGGAAAATAAAGTTTTGAGTTTCCCTCTGATGCACTCCTGAAGTGGTCTTTTGCTCTGTCACACTTACCCTCAGTAGAGAGGGGACCAATGACTGGTTGAAAGAAGGCCCACACAGTCCCCAGGGCTATATGTAAACCAGCTGAAAATATATGTTTATACAAAAACTTCCACAAATGTTCATAGCAGCATTATTCAAAACAAGGGCAAAAACTTAGATATCCAACAGGTAATGAATGAATCAGATAATATGTGGCATGTCCATACAGTGGAATATTAATTTAATAGTAGGAGCAAAGTATTGATACAAGTTTGTACATGGATTAATTTGAAAATGTTGTGCTGAGTGAAGGAAGGCAGCTACAGAACATAGCAGTCATGGTTCCATCCATTTGAAATGTCTGGAGCAGGCAAACTCAGAGCATGAGCCGTGGGTTAGTGCTTGGCATGGCTGAGGCAGTGGGGAATATGAGGATAATGGATGGGAGGCTTTTGTTTGTTTGTTTTGAGGGGGTAGTGCTAAATGTGTTATGAAATTAGTGGTGATGCTCATACAAATTTGGGAGTGTACCATAGCCACTAAACTATGTCCTTAAAAACGGTGACTCTTCAGTTACCTGTACGTTATCTCAGTAAGGAAAATTCTACTGGGGCTGGAGAGATGGCATAGTGGTTAGGAGCCCTTGCTGCTCTTAGAAGGCCAGAGTTCAGTTCCCATCACCCACATCAGATGGCTCATAATTGCCTATAACCTCAGCTTCAGGGGATCAATGCCCTCTTCTTGTCTCCATACATGTGCCTATTCTAACCCCCCCAAATCCTATTTAACAAAGGGCTTCTTACACAGTATAATTTTTGTCTTGTAAGTTCCCATCTTTATTCAAGAGTTTCTTATCACTTGGAGTTCTGTTTCTTTGATGTTTATGTGTATTACTTTATTTTATGAGCCCCAAATATAATTATAGACTGCAGATAGGTGAATTCATATTAATATGTTATTACTTTATTTTTTTAATTTTATTTATTTATTTTTTATGTGTATGAATGTATTGTCTGCATGTAGGTCTGTGCATCCATGTCGTGCAATGCCGCGGAGGTCAGAAGAGGGTGTGGGATTCCCCCGGAACTGGAGTTCTCCTGGAATTGGAGTTACAGACGGTTCTTAGCCACCATGTGGGTGCTGGGGATCGAACCTGGATCCTCTGCAAGAGCGGTCAGCGCTCTTAACCGCTAGGCCATCCCTCCACCCCATGTTATTACTTTAAAGTCTTATTAAACTGGAATATATTTTTCTAGTTTCAAGGCACAGTACCCACTTTATGTTCCTGGCCTGTTAGTATTCTTTGTACACTACAGCTGCCTTTATGGTAGTACATAGTTTACTTGGACTGCGTATACACAACAGTGTATATCTCACTGTGACTAACAATCTTCTTTGGAAACTACAGGAAACAAAAAGGTCCTTGTAGTATTTAGAGAATAGAAGATATCAATGATGACCTTTAAAAATAAAATTTAGGGGCTGGAGAGATGGCCTAGCGGTTAAGAGCGCTGACCGCTCTTGCAGAGGACCCGGGTTCGATCCCCAGCATCCACATGGCGGCCGAGAACCGTCTGAAACTCCAATTCCAGGGGAGCTCCAGTTCCAGGGGAATCCGACACCTTCTTCTGACCTCCGCGGCATTGCACGACACGGGTGCACAAACTTGCATGCAGACAGTACATTCATACACATACAGAAATAAATAAAATTAATAAAAAAAATTTAAAAATAAAATTTAACACAAAGGGTAAAGGAACTCTCCATAAAATCCAGAGAAGAGGGCTGGAGAGATGGCCTAGCAGTTAAGAGCGCCAACTGCTCTTGCAGAGGACCTGGGTTCGATCCCCAGCACCCACATGGCGGCTGAGAACCGTCTTTAACTCCAGCTCCAGGGGAATCTGACGCCCTCTTCTGACCTCTGCAGCATTGCACGATACGGGTGCACAAAGCTACATGCATACAGTACATTCATACACATAAAAAAATAAATAAAATTTTAAAAAAATCCAGAGAAGAGATTGAACATCTTCTTTTTGGAAACTGTCTGGATTTCAGCCAACTGAAAAAAATTTAAGACAGATATTCAATTTTTTGAGCTTTAAAAATAAAAATCCAGTTTTTGAGTTGTCTGTCATGAGTAGGATTCTAGCTTTGATTTTTAGCACCATAAAAATAAGTAAATGAATAAACTATAAAAATAAAATTGGAGCAGCAGTTGTGATGTAGTGGGGAGCACGAAGCCCTAGATTCAACCCCCACACCACAAAATTAAAAAAACAAAATTGATTCCATTTGGGGCTGGAGAGATAGCCTAGCGGTTAAGAGCACCGACTGCTCTTGCAGAGGACCCGGGTTTGATCCCCAGCACCCACATGGCGGTTGAGAACCGTCTTTAACTCCAGTTCCAGGGGAATCTGAGACCCTCTTCTGACCTCTGCGATATTGCATGACACGGGTGCACAAACCTACATGCAGACAGTACATTCATACACATACAAAAATAATAAAATTAAAAAAAAATAATTGATTCCATTTGCTAAATGTGGTGCCTCGTGCCTGTAATCCCAGCACTTGGGAGACTGAGGCAGGAGAATTGCTGCAAGTTTGAGGCCAACCTAAGCTAATAGTGATACCCTGTCTCAGAAAACCAACCAACCAAACCAACCAACCAACCAACCAACCAGATGACAATAATGACAATGAGAGCAGCAACACAACCATGACTCCCTCCTTCCCTCCCTCCCTCCCCCTTTCTCCCTCCCTCCTTCCTTCCTTCCTCCCTCCCCTCCCCTCCTTCCTTCCTTCCTTCCTTCCTTCCTTCCTTCTTCCTCCCTCCTTCCCTCCTTTCCTTTCCTTTCCTTTCCTTTCCTTTCCTTTCCTTTCCTTTTTCCTTTCCTTTTTCCTTTTTTCCTTTCCTTTTCCTTTCCTTTTTCCTTTCCTTTCCTTTCTTCTTTCTTCTTTCTTCTTTCTTCTTCTTTTTCTTTTTTTCTTTATTGTAGGGCTGGAATCCAGAGCTGTGTGTATACTAGGCAAGGACTCTATACTGCATTATTTCCCATCCCCACTGCTGGTGGTATTTACATGTTGTTCTTCACTATTCTAGATGAGATTTTCTTGCTAATTTGTTTTGTTGAGACAGGACTTTTCTCTGTAGCCTGAGTTGACCTAGAACTTACTATGTAAACTAGGCTGGCCTCGAACTTGTGGCAATCTGCCTCAGCCTAGAATGTAAGACTAGAAGCATGAGCCACCATACTTGGCTTACTCTTAAGTCCAAGTAATCTTTATACTTTTTATAACATGTCCTAAATAATTAAAATTTATCAGTCAACATTTTACTACAGGTATTATCTGCCCAAGAGCACCGAATAACATAGGATTGAACAAAGAGTGGAAGGTTTACAAGCTGTGGTCTACATTAGATAATGCACTTGTCCAGTTCCTTTACCTGCTTGTACTTATACACAGCTGCTGAGACATAAGAGTACCAGGTGTAGAGGTGTGGGAAATTTGGAGACTGTACCTAGAGTGAGAGCCATTGCTAAAGCTCTAGGAGAGGCTGAACTCAATGTTGTTTTTCTGGTCTGATGGCCACTAGAGTGTTTCTGTGCATATTGTCCTTTTCCATTGAGCTGATGGCTATTGCTTTGTTTATGAATAGGAATCTAGTTAGGTTTTCATCTTTTCCCATCTCTTCCTGAAGATTCTCCTCAGCTAAGTAGACAGACCCTTTCTTTCTTCTCCCTCAGGTGTATCCTGTGTCCTCTTTTGGTGCTATTTTTAGCTATCTCTTTTTGGGGAAATATTTGTATCTGAAAATGTAGTATGATAAATTTCCATATCCAATTTGTAAGTGATGCAATTATATATATTTTAAAACATTTATTATTATTATTATTATTATTATTATTATTATTAGTGTGTGCATGTATGATGTGTGAGAGTGAGGGTATGTGCATGTGCCATAGCATGTGTATGGAGATCAGAGAACAGATTTTGTTAGTGGTTTCTGGAGATTGAACACTGGTCTTCAGAGCAAGGGCTTTTACCCACTGAACTCACTTTCTAGGGCCATTTTGAGTGTGCTACAGTAGGATAGAAATTTTGTTTGGTGACCGAGCTTGATTTTCAGTATAGTTCCAGTTATTCACAGTAAAGGAATAAGAAAGTACCTTTCCTTCCTTCTAGCATTTATTGGAAAGAGAATTATGTGAATTCGTGACTATAGAAATTAGAATTCAGGATATTTGAATTAAATTTTTTTTTTTTTTTTTTTTTGAGACAGAGTCTCCCTGTAGCCCCAGGTGGCCTGGGACTCACTATGTAGACCAGCCTGGCCTTGAACTCACAGAGATCCACCTCCTTTTGCCTCCTGAGTGCTGGGATTAAAGGAGTGTGCTCTCACGCCCGGCATGGATTAAAATTTCTAATTTTCTTCATCAAAGTTGGTCAATTGAATTAGTAAATTGCTGCTGTGAGATGATGACACTAACATTAATCAGCTTTAAGTGATTGTAGTAAATACTAGAAGCAACTGATTTTTAAAAAGCAAAAGCTTGGCTGGGTGTAGTGGCTCATGCCTTTAATCCCAGCACCCAGGAGGCAGAGGCAGGCAGATTTCTGAGCCTGGTCTATATAGTGAGTTCCAGGACAGCTGGGGCTACAGGGAGACCCTGTCTCAAAAAGACAGAAAAAAGAGTAAAAGCTTTAGTTAGCTTATAGTTTGTGAAGTTCAAAGTCCAAGGTCAGACTGGTCCCATTGACCTCTAGTGAGGGCAGAATTTGGCAGAAGCATATTTTGGAGTGAGTGGTATAAGAAATATGTGGTGATGGTGGTGGCACACATCTGTAGTCTCAGCCATGTAGAGGCTGAGGTGAGACTATTTCTTGAGACCAGATATTTGATACAGTTTGGGCAGTATAGTAACACCTTCTCAAAAAAAGATGTTCTTATATATTCTTGGTGGGAATGTAACAGTACAGGCACTTTGGAGACAATGTGGAGGTTCCTTATAAAAGCGTGATCCAGCAAGGTCACTACTGAGTATGTATCCAGAAGAAGTGAAATCAGTGTATCAAAGAGATACTTACATTCGTATTCCCAATAGCTAGGATATCAAATTAATTGGTGTGCATCAAAAGGTGAATGAATGAAAGAAACGGTGGTATAATGGAATATTCAGCCATAAAAGGACAAAATCCTGTTTTCTGTGGCAGTATGGATGGAACCGAAGATCATAATGTTGAGTAAAACAAACCAGACACAAAAAGACACATTCCTCCTGATTTCACTTATACTATTCTCGTTTGGTTTCTGTTGCTGTCATAAACATCATGAGCAAAAACAACTTGGGGAAAAAAGGTTTATTGGGCTTACAGCTCACAGTCCATCATCAGGGGAAGCCAAGGCAGAAACTCAGGACAGGAACCTAGAGGCCGGAACTGAAGTAGAGAACATGGAGGAACTCTGCTTCTTCTGCTCTGCTTGCTCCTTTCTTAGACAGTTCAGGCTCACCTGCCCGGGGATGGCGTTTTCCACAGCAGGCTGAACCCCCTTAGTATTCTTTAGTAATTAAGAGGATGCCCCACAGACATGCCCATCAGCCATTCTAGTGGAGGAGATTCCTCAGTTTAGAGTTCTCTTCCCAGGTGGCTCTAGTTTGTGTCAAGATGACAAAGCTAACCAGTGTATATGGGGCACTTACAGAGCTGAGTAACAATCACCAGAAGTGAGGGATCAAGAGTGGGCTTGCCTAACGAGGCACAGTGGGCTAGGAGGGCTGCTGTTGGTGTCATGAGGAGGGTGTTTGTAGTTAACAGTGTGCTGGTAGAATCGAAAGTAGTGAGAGGATTTTGCATATTTTTCAGGAAGAAGTGAGAAAGTGAAAAATGTAAACCTTCCGAGTTGATGGTACCGTGTGGAAGTGCGTCGTGTCTTCCCACCACCTCTGTGAACATGCCCAGCTTTCTGTCTGTCAGAATGTAAAATCTAGAGTTGTAATACAGTTTCCCCATCAGGACTGGTATCTCTGCATCAGTGCGGCTTGGTGACTTTAGGCAGTGCTGACTGACACTCTTGGATGGAAGGGACTACCAGACTCTTTGACTTGCTTTGTTGGAATGTATTTTTTTGTTTTTATTAAAATATTTATTATTTTTATTTTATGTGTATGTGTGTATTATGTGGATGTATGTAAGTATACCTGTGTTGTGCAGTGCCCACAGAGGACAGAAGAGAGTGTTGGATCCCCTGGAACTGGAGTTATGGATGGTTTTTAGTTTACATGCAGGTGCTGGGAATCGAGAGAACCCAGGAGCAACCAGTGCTCTACTGCTGACCCATCTCTCCAGCCTCCTGTTTTGTTTTTAAGACAATGTCTTACTGTGTAGCCCTCGCTGGACTGACTGGCTGGAACTTGCAGAGGCCTGCCTGCCTCTGCCTCTTGAGTGCTGGGATCAAAGGTGTGCACCACCATGCCCTGTTTTTAGAATGTATTTTAAGCTTCCCCCTTCAAGAAATTTCATTTAGGTTGTGTATTTATACAGATTTGATGGTAGCAAAGAATGAAGCTTTTGCTACTATTATTAAGATGACACTTCCACTTATAATTTAATGGAAGTGGAAATTGTGGAGTCTCCATTTCTTTGATTCATTCTCTACTTCCTTGAATTTCTCAGTGATAGGTTTATGTGTAAGTGCCCGAGGGAAGAGCCTCCCACATTGACTCATGCCTCTTATTTTTAGTTTCATATTCCCGATTGAGAGTGCTCTAAGTTATTTTAGCACTGAGCAAAGCAGACCCTCAGAATGTGAAAGTGAAGTGCAGGAGACAAGGTGGAAGAATGCACCGTGAAGGTCAAAGGAGCAGGAGACTTCAGTAACCCTAGAAAACTGGAGAGCAAACGGTGAAGACTGAACACCAGTCTCCTCGCTGCCCACCATGGTGGGCGTTCTCTGAAGCATTCCTGTCAAAAAGGACCATTTTCTCTCTTCTCCTTTTTTTTCCTAAAGGCTGAAAATTGGGAGGTCTGTGAATTTAATATTAGGTGTTTGGGATAATGATGTCTGTAGACCAACTTTAGAAGCTGGAAGTCTGTTTCAGCTTTTCCCAGTCATCTGCATTGCTCACCAGTTGTATACTTTTCAGTAACTTGTATTGAAAAGCAATAGGTATGCATGTTGCTGTTAAAACAAAAGATAAGGATACTGTTACCTGCCCAGCCCTAGTTGGAAGGAAGTGCTCCAAGTAAACTGCACTATAGCTGAGAGGACCAGGACCAGCGGTGGAGTCACCATTACTGTCACATAGTAAGTTGTATAGCACTAGGCCAGTTGTATTGCACAGATCTGAGTGTTTTCTGGATCCAGTTGGCTGTACTTTTGTTTTTGTTGCTGTTATCTTGCATTCGTTGTTTTGTTTTGTTTTGTTTTTTGTTTTGTTGTGTTCTTAATCTGTGGGTCAGACTGGCCTTAAATTTGAGACCCTCCAGCCTCTGCCTCCACAGTGCTGGGGTTAAAGGGATGCAGCACCATTCCTGGTTTTTACTGGAAAGAAATGACAAAGTTTGAGAGAGTGAATAATGTAAACCTTCTGAGTCAATGAGTACCATGTGTAAGTATGCTTTGTCTTCACACTGCCTCTGTGAAGATGCCTAGCTTTCTGCCAGAAGGTAAAATCTACAGTTATAATATAGTTCCCCCATTCATACTGTTTTCAAAACTTCTGGGTCTTAGGGCTGATATCTTTCCAATTGGTTGTTTTTACCTATAACCTCTGGAATTATTTTGTTGGGCATTGTCTTCTGTAATCAATTTCTTCCTCTTTTTCTCCTAAAGAATCTTGATAGAATGAGTTAAATTTCTAAGTGTATTTGTCTGTTCATTCAGAAATATGTTAATTCTCTATTTTTATTGTCTCATGCATAGCCTTACACATTTTTATTAAGTTATTCCTATTACATTTTACATATTTTGTTACTATAGTGTATGGGGTTTTAAAATCCTTTGGTTTTGCTTGTAAAAAGTTGATTTTTGCCAGGCGTGGTGGCACACACCTTTAATCCCAGCACTCAGGAGGCAGAGGCAGGCGGATCTCTGTGAGTTCAAGGCCTGCCTGGTCTACATAGTGAGCTCCAGGCCAGCTGGGACTAAAGGGAGACCCTGTCTTAAAAAAAAAAGTTGATTTTTATGCTTATTGTGAGAAATTTTGTTTATGTTCATGTTTTTATCTTGGGTGACCAGTTCCATTAGCACTGGTTGAAGAAGACCATCCTAACTACATTGAAATGCCTCTATCCTTTGGTAAAACCAGGAGGTCACACAGTTGTTTATGGGCCCTTTTTAATTTAGTAGGGGTGATTCACATCTGAGGTGGATGGCACAGAATTTCATCCTGCTGCTCAGAATGCTCTGCCATTTAAGGTGTAAGAATTATTTATTTCTTAGCTGGGTGTGGTGGTACACACCTTTAATCCTAGCACTGAAGGCAGAGGCAGGCGGATCTTTGTGAGTTCAAGGCCAGCCTGGTCTACAGAGCTGAGGCTACAGGGAGACCCTGTCTCAAAAAGACCAAAAAAAAAAAAAAAAAAAAGAATTATTTATTTCTTGAATTTTCACTTAATATTATAGACAACAGTTGACCATAATTAATGGAAATCATGAAAAGTGCAACCTGCATGTGGTCTGTTAGGTTTCATCGGTGCTGTTCTTTCTCTGACAGCCTCATGTAAAGGCTTGGTTCCCAGCCTGTGGCCCCATGGGAAGGTGGTGGAACCTTTCAGAGGTAGAGCCTAGTGGATAAAAGTCATCTCATTGGAGGCATGCCCATGAGGTGGGATCCCGACTCTTTCCTGGGTCTGTTCTCACTTCCTAGCTGCTGTGAGGTGAGCAGAGCTCTGCTGCCATACACTCAATATGCTGTGGTGGCCATAGGCTCGCAGGAACAGGTCTAAATGACTAGAGTGAGACCTCTGAAACTGGGGCCAAATAAACCTGTCTTCTTTTTAAGTTGATGATTTCAGATATGTTGTCACAGTGGTGGGGGGTATACTAACGCATAACCTAATGTGTTGAGGCAAAATCCTTTATAGGACACTAGTCAGTGGCCCACAGAATCAGAGACCAGGGGCATAGTCACTGGTTCTTGCTTTGTGCTAAGTTTGGCTGGTAGCTCTTTACCTCTGCTTCTTAAGGAGTTCTTTTTCAGCCAGTGTTTTTAATGTAATATGTGCTGAGTACTCTACAGTACATTATCTGATTCAGTACAGACATCCAGTTGCTTTTGTTTCTTTAAAAATATTTATTATTTTTGTGTATGTGTGTTTCTGTGTGATTATAGACTCTCCTGGAGCTAGAATTACAGGTGGTTGTCAGCTGCCTAATGTGGTTGCCGGAAACTGAACTCAGGTCTGGAAAAGCCCCCTGTTGTTGTTATTTTGAGTCAGGTTTCATATGTCTCAGGCTAGTCTTTTTTTTTTTAACTATTGATTTCTTTTTTTTTAATTTTTATTTTATTTTTGTATGCATATGAATGTACTGTCTGCATGTAGGTTTGTGCACCCATGTCGTGCAATGCTGCAGAGGTCAGAGGAGGGTCTCAGATTCCCCTGGAACTGGAGTTCTCCTGGAATTGGAGTTACAGATGGTTCTCAGCTGCCATGTGGGTGCTGGGGATCGAACCCGGGTCCTCTGTAAGAGCAGTTGGTGCTCTTAACCGCTAGGCCATCTCTTCAGCCCAGTCTCAGGCTAGTCTTTAACTCACTATGTAGCTGAGGATGACCTTGAACTTCCGATCCTCCTGCCTCCATCTCTTGAGTGCTGGGGTTACAGGCATGAACCATCATGCTGGTTATGTGGGGTCAAATTTGTGGCTTTGTGCACACCAGGCAGTCATGCTACCAAATGGGCTATAGCACCAGCCTGTTTTATTTTTTTTATCTTTTGCGCACTATGTAGTCCAGGCCTGGCTTTGAATTTCTCATCTTCCTACCTGAGCCTCCTGAGAGCCAAGCATAATGGCACCATGCCCTGCTGTGCAGAGTCTTTTGCTGGCCCTTCTCAGCTGTGTGGACTTCAGCCTCCTTTGAACTTCATACTCCAGTTTATCTTCTCCCTTTAGGAAGATCACTGTGCTCACAGGTTTCCTTACCCTGTAGGCTACATTTCTAGACAGTAAGCTTAGGGAATTACAGCATGCGGCTCATCTCAGTTTTTCTCTGAATGATCACTGCCCTTCCTTATTCCCTGGGTTCTGTGTGGCATCGTTTGTTGTATTTTCTCTGCTGTTACAGAGATATCAGGTACTAGGCTGCATATGACTTTTGCTGCTCTTATCTGGAAATGGAGAAAATGATGATAAGAACGGGGTCGTTCTTGGACCTGAAATTTCAGACTAGAAATGGGGAAGCTAGACAGGAAATGAAAGTTCTGGATTAAGATTTGATGACATGAAACTGAAGAGAAAAGACAGAAACTTGATCACTCAAAGTTAGAAGTCAGCACAGGTTTATGAATAGTAAGTTTAAAACTGTATTTGTGTAGAAAGTTTTATCTTAGATTTAACTTCAGGAAAGTTTCTGCTAGACATTTGACTGAGTAGCTGACTTCTGAATGAGCTATGTATATTTTAATGTTCTATAATGATGACAGAAATAGTTACTTATAACATTTTTTTAAAAAACCAATTTTAGCAATGATAAAAGATAATATAAATTATATTTACTTAAAAGTTAAATATGTCTTGTATTCTACTCTTAAGTACATTTGGAAATTAGTGTAGTCTTGTTGAGTAGAAGATATATGGTGCCATCTAATGGCTAATGTGAAGATCTGTTCCATGGATAGCACAGTGCTTTGCATTCTGTATTTGTGCTTATTAAATTTAATGCTGAAATCATCTGCTATTTTAAATTTTTTTATTTATTTTATTTATTTCTGTATGTGTATGAATGTACTGTCTGCATGCAAGTTTGTGCACCTGTGTCGTGCAATGCTGCGGAGGTCAGAAGACGGTGTCGGATTCCCCTGGAACTGGAGTTCTCCTGGAATTGGAGTTTCAGACGGCTCTCAGCCGCCATGTGGGTGCTGGGGATCGAACCCGGGTCCTCTGTAAGAGTGGTCGGCGCTCTTAACTGCTAGGCCATCTCTCCAGCCCCATCATCTGCTATTTTAAATGTCTAAGGTTTTTATTTAAAAACTAAGATATGTTTGTTTTCACTTTATAGTGTTCCTTTTTTTTTTTTTTTTTTTTTTTTTTGGTCTTTTTGAGACAGGGTCTCTCTGTAGCCCCAGCTGGCCTTGAAGTCACAGAAATCTGCCTGCCTGTGCCTCCCAAGTGCTGGGATTAAAGGTGTGTGCCACCACACCTGGATATAGTGTTATTTATATTCAGTAATATCAGTATCTTTTGTCACATTTAAAACCACATACATGAAATTAGCTTATTTGAAATATTTTATACAAATTTGGCATGTAAACTGGTGTTAGTAAATGAGTCAGATTTTCCCATCTGTTGTCTTTTTTAGTACTTATTCTCTCATCTCTGTAGTTCCTATTTTCTATAATAATTACACCTGTAGACTCTCAGTTCTGTGCATGTGCCAGTCATGTGTGTGTTTATATGTGTGTAGAAGCCAGGGATGAACTTGGGATGTCAAGAGCTTTCCACTTTGGTTTTTAGAAAAGAAGTGTTCTAGTTTGGTTTCTGTGGTGTGATAAACACACACAGAACTGATATTCTACAGGTGTAATTATTTATATACTAAGTAAGACTAACATGAGGAAGAAAGGGCTTATTTGACCTACACATCTGGTTCACAGTTTATCTTGAAGGAAGCCAGGACAGGAGCTCAGGGAAGGAACCTAGAGGCTGCAGGAACTGAAGCATGGAGGAATGCTACTTACTGGGTGGTCCCCTGACTTGTGCTCAGCCTTCTTTTTTGCACAACTCAGGACTACCTGCCCAGGCTTAGCACTACCTACAGTGGGCCCAGCCCTCCCACATGACTCAAGAATCAAGAAAATGCTTCACAGACATATTCATAGGCCAGTCTAATGGAGGAGATCCCCCAGTTGAGGCTCCTTTTTGCAAGGTGCTTTAAGGTGACAAGGGAAGCTGTCCTTGGTATAGTCTGGCCTGGAGGTCACCAAGTAAACTACGCTGGTTAGACAGCAAGCCCCAGGGATTCTCCTATCTTCATCTCCCCGGAGCTAGGATTTTAAAGGTTGTGCTACTACACACAGTTTTTATGTGGATTTTGGGGATTGAACTCAGTAAAATCCATGGCAAACACTTACTGACATAGCAGTCTCCCCATCCCAGAGCTCTTTATTAGACAATTTCCCCCCTTCCCTCTCCCCTTCCCTTTTTCCCTCCCTCTTTCTCCTCCAAAATGTATTCAGGATGTGAGAACATAGACTGGTGATTTTAAGTGGTGTTTTAGATTCTCAGGGGAAGGGTTCTCTGGATCCACTCCTAAGGCTGCCTTGGAAGTATAAAGTTAGAGACTTAGCATCTTGAAGGCTGCCAGCCCTGTGCTAAGGCAAATCCTAAAACTCAGGGAAGTGCCACCTTCCTGCCCCTCCCTCCTTCTCTCCCTCCTCCCTCTTCTCTTTCAATAATATCATGTGTTAGCGTCTTGTACATTTTGTGCTCCTAAAGGCACATTTTGGCATTGTTCTGCATTTTCTTTTTAAGGAACCAGGAATTCTTTGAAATTTTTATTTTATTTTATTGAGCTTTTGTGCATTTCATACAACATTTCATAATCAAATTTAGATACATTCCTCCTTCCAGGCCCCCCACCCCGCCAGAGCTCCTGCATTCTGCCACACATGTCTTACATCTTTTTCTCAGTCTTTTAAAAATTTTTTTGATGCAGAAGTTTACTGCTTTGGGTGGAAGTTTACTGTTTCAGTAAGTTCTTTGTACTAGTCTTTTTTGTTGTTTTTCCCTTTAATTTTACATTGCTCCAAAATATGCATATATACACTCCACACATATACCAAAATTATGATGTTTGAAAATAAACTATAGGTTAATTCCAAAACATGTTTAGGGATTCACATTTTATTTTATTTTATTTTGCTTTTTTAGGGATTCACATTTTAACAGTAGAGTTGCATGCAAGTAAAAAGAAATATTACTTTACATTCCTAAATTACATAGTAAGTTGATGTGTGTTTTAATGTACTTTTTTTTTTTTTTTTTTTTTTTTTTGGTCTTTTCGAGACAGGGTCTCCCTGTAGCCCCAGCTGTCCTGGAACTCACTCTGTAGACCAGGTTGGCCTTGAACTCACAAAGATCCGCCTGCCTCTGCCTCCTGAGTGCTAGGATTAAAGGCGTGCGCCACCACGCCCGGCTTAATGTACTTTTAAAAATATTAGCATCAGGTATTATATTTATTAAAAAAGAAGAAAAAATTACTCTGTTTGCCTTACAAATAAGGATTTGGTGCTAGGATCCACAAATGAGGGAGAGCATACATTGTTTTTCTGGGACTGTTACTTTACTTAGCATAACGGGTTCTAGTTCTAGGTCTTCATGATAAAAATTTTGGTAGCTGGGCCAATGATATGGTTTCAGCAGGTAAAGGTGTTTGTCACCAATTCTGACAACTTGAGGGCTGAGATGTTGTTTTTCCCTGTTAGGCTGGTATTGAATGAGGTCTGCAGGTTCTATTCCTAGCCTTCCTTTGAGAGTCCATTATTGTCTGTAGTAACAGTCACTATCCAAGGGTCAGCATAACTGTCTGGTATGGCTCTCCATGGCCTAAATCAACTCTGACCAGACTCCTGCTTCAGAGTCCGTCCCATATCTGTTATGGGACCTCACCCCCACTATGTTGCACCTCACTCTGGGCCAGCTCACATAGCCTCCCTGGGTCTGCAGCCTCCACTGCAAGTTTGGAGCCCTCTGTGCCTTACCATAGGTCAGCTGTGACATCTTGAGTCTGAGCTCTAGGACCCACACAATGGAAGGAGAGCACCGGCTCCCTCAAGCTGTTCTCTGATCTCCACAAGCCTGTTGTGGCAGGTGTGGCCTCAAACCAGGAATAAATAAAAGTAAAAATACTGATAATTTTTGGTTAGATAATACTGTTTATTTTTGTTTTATTTATTTATTTTTCAAACTTGTATTTTATTTTATTTTATTTTTTTGTATTTTTGAGACAGGGTCTCCCTTTAGTCCCAGCTGGCCTGGAGCTTGCTCTGTAGACCAGGCTGGCTTTGAACTCATAGAGATCCCCCTGCCTCTGCCTCCCGAGTGCTGGGATGAAAGGTGTGCACCACTATGCCTGGCTATTTTTAAAAACATAACAAATGCTGAGAATTATTCTGAAAATGTATGATGCATAATTCCATCTCCCACAGATGACAGATACTAATATTTAGAGTATTAGTAGGTAACCTTTTTACGTATAAATGGAATTTAAAGTAGGAGGAGGTCAGATTGTTTTATATGTAAACGTGTTCTTAATATTACACTGTTGAGTGTATTCTGATGTTATGAATTATCTTTTGTTTTGTTTTCTTATTTATCTGATGATGATAGAGATCCTTAATGACAGCGTGGCTTTTGATTGAAGGGACATAACATTATTATTTATTATCCAATTTGTTATTTCTGGAGATTTAAATGTGTACAGTATTTTCTATTGTTGATAGTGCTATAATGTATGCAAAACATTTTAAATGTTTTGGTTATTCTGAATATTTCCTTAAGAATAATCTGTATGTTGGCACAAAGCTTCTGGATTTAGACTATTTGGGTTCTTTTGCTTTTGTTTTGAATCATTATAAAAGCTTTATTTGGGGGCTGGAGAGATGGCTTAGCAGTTAAGAGCACCGACTGCTCTTGCAGAGGACCCGGGTTCGATTCCTCGAACCCACATGGTGGCTAAGAACCGTCTTTAAGCCAGGTGTGGTGGCGCACGCCTTTAATCCCAGCACTCAGGAGGCAGAGGCAGGCAGATCTCTGAGAGTTCAAGGCCAGCCTGGGCTACAGGGAGACCCTGTCTCAAAAAAAAAAAGCTTTATTTTTTTCCTTTTATAATTTTTGGTGTATAAAAGAATGGGTTTATTATGACCTTTTCAAACACACACACACACACAGGTTTGTATTTTGCTTGAATTTGCCCCCTAACTCTCCATCCTTCTTACCTTTTTCTTATTGGTCCTCTACTTCCCCAAGACCCAGTTCTATTTTCATCTCTCTCTCTTTCTCTCTCTCTCTCTCTCTCTCTCTCTCTCTCTCTCACACACACACATATACACACACACACACCCCTAGATTCTGCATGAGAGAAAACATGTAACGTGTCTTTTCCCCTCTCACTTTCTCTTTGTTCTTTTTCTCTTTAGACTCTTCAGAGTCCCCCTTCTAGTCTCCATTGTCTGTCTACCTATCTGTCTGTCAATCATTTGTCCTTATTATCTGTCTATCATCTATCAATCATTATCCAAATGTAGGTCTTGCATAAGAAAAATATGTTTGTCTTTCTCAATATGGTTTATTTTCCTTAACATGATAAGTATTGTTATTTTTACATGTTCTTTTTTTTTTTTTTTTTTTTTTGGTCTTTTCGAGACAGGGTCTCCCTGTAGTCCCAGCTGTCCTGGAACTCACTCCGTAGACCAGGCTGGCCTTGAACTCACAAAGATCCATCTGTCTCTGCTTCCTGAGTGCTAGGATTAAAGGTGTGCGCCACCATGCCCAGCAATATTGTCATTTTTAAAACATGAAATTACTGTTTATTTTGTTACAAGCTTTCATATGGGAGAATTTTCAGCACAGAAATGGGCGGAAGTATACTAATGAACTCTGTGCTCACATCATGCAGCTGTCAGAATCACTTTGATTCTGATCCCCCCCAAACAGAATAACTTCTCCCTAAAATGATACCTTGAAGTCAGTTACAGACTTCATCTTTTCCTCTCTAATTGTTCTAGTTCTATCCTGAAAAGATGAGGACATGACTACAGTGATTAATTCCTAAGCAGATATTACCCAAAATACCTCAGTGTCTAAAGACAGTGTCTGATCAGCTCTCTCCCAGTTATCCTGAATGTACTTCTTGGTGACTTTCGTGGCTCAGTTATGGTGATGTGGTGATGTGTAGTCAGCCTGCTGTCACCTGCCTAGATTCCTATTTTAATCCCCCTGTTCCTTTCCAGGTTGGACTTTGAGGGACTGAGCTGCAGGTTTTGGGAATTTCTATAAAGACGAAGTAGTCCACAGCCTCCCTGGACTGTTCTTTGCTTCTCCTTTTTCTTCCAAAGTTCTTCCATAGAAAAATGAAAAAAAGGTGCAGGTGATATTTTTGGCAAAGTCACTTCCCTGGAAATGTGCCTCCTTTTGCAGAAAGGACCTCACACTTGTCATTTCTTCGTAAGGTCACTGTCCTCCTGTGCGGGTTACAGAAGTCATTAGCAGCTGCTGCCAGCACAGCTGCAGTTTCTCCATGGCCACTGTAGACACTTTGTGGGTTCTGTTCAGCCACATCACAGCTCTCTTCCAGGTGGTAGGGGATGCATTGTTTAAGGATTGGTTATTGGGCATGCTTGAGGGGAATTAACTTCATGTTCTTCTGTGGCCAGCTTTTCAGTGCCTGGGGAGTCTTTCTTCCTTACCCTAGGTGGCTCTTGGATAGAGACGGTCATGGGGTTCAGTGTGTACTTCATGTGTGGATTGTGTGGATCAGGTGGGCAAGCTGTTCGACCTCTTCCTAATGCCTTAATCTACCCCATCTTTACCTCCTCCTTTTGAAGAAAAACTCTTAGCACTAAAGAATGAAAAAATAAATTCCTAAACTGAAACCACATTGTTTTTAATGCTGGTTGAAATAAAATTTGTGTGTGTGTCTGTGCGTGTCTGTGTCTGTGTTTGTGTGTGTCTGTGTGTTTGCATATGTGCATGGGCCTGTCTATGTATGTACAGGTGGAGGCTGGAGGAGGATGCCGAGTCCTGTTTCCACTTTATTTCTTTGAGACAGGATCTCTTACTAAACCTGGAACTCATAATTTTTCAGCTTGTCTGGCAGCCAGCATCCTCCAGACATCTTCCTTTATTTCCCACATTCCCCTCCAGTTCTGGGGTTATAGGCAATTATATGCCATTTGATTGTCATTTTGATTGGCTTGAGAGATGTCTAGGAGCTTAGTGAAGCTCACCTCTGGGTCTGTCTGCAATTGTGTTTCCAGAGAATATTGGGCAGTGAGGACTGTGATCTAATCAATTACTTAATCTTTTGATGAACGGATTCAGAATCTGAATAGACTAATTGGAGGCGGCAGCTGTGAAGTGGGGCCAAATTGGAGAAAGGAGTCACTGGGGGCCCTGCCTGTGCTCAATTCTGCTTCCTGGGTGCCATGAGGTGAGCCGCTGTGTTGTGCCCTTCTGCTGTGGTGTTTGCCTCACCACAGGCCCAGACACAATGGACAGCAGTACACCTTCCCTCTGTTATGTTGTTTATATTAGGTATTGTGTCACAGTATTGAGACAGCTGACACAGGTAGTGTTTTCTACAAATGGGAACACATTTGTTTCTCTTTTCCCAGTATGCTTTTATCTCCTCCTGTTTCCTGCATTGCCAACATGTTTCACAGCATGAAGTACAACTAGGACAAAGGTCCTTGCCTTGCTCAGATTTCCAGGGAACATACCCTGTTCTTTGTCACTAAAGTAATGCTAGTTGTAGACATTTTTGGATTAAAAAAAATTAGGAATTTCCCCTTTATGCTTCTATTTTGGGTGTTTGTTTTGTTTCCTTCTGGTTTGTTCAGTTTTTTTGAGACATTCTCATGTAGTCCAAGCTGGCTTGGAACTCTGGGTCTTCTGATTTAGTCTCCCGAATGCTGGGATTACAGGCTTGTGCCACAAATGCTTGGCGTTTTTGAGAATTAAAAAAAAAAATTCTTGAATGGGTATTAGATTTTGTCACATGCACCTGTTAGTTGCTATGTTTTTTTAGGGTTTTGTTTTGTTTTTTGTTTATTTGTTTGTTTTTTGAGACTGGGTCTCCCTATAGTTCTAGGTGTCCTGGAACTCACTCTGTAGACCAGGCTGGCCTGTTTTTTTAGTTTTTATTATTTAGCCTGTTAACTATGGTGAATTTCATTATTTTTGAATACTGCATCAGCTTTGCAGTGGCAACTGTGTAAATTCTTTTTTGAATTTCTTTGATAACCTGTTAAAAACTGTTCATGTGAGTATTGCCTGTGGTTTCCTTTTTTAGGCTGATTTAATCTGGTTTTAGTATCAGTGCAGTATAGGTTTTCTAAATAAATAGGGGTATAGTGTACCCTGTTTTGTTTTCTGGAGATTATTAGAACTGGCATTAATTTTCCACTTAAATTTCTTGGCTAGAGATTTGTTTTTTCAAGGGTTATAAAATTATGACCTCAATTTCTTTAATAATTTTAGGGCTTTTCTCAAATGATCTATTTTGTCTTGGGTAAGGGGTAGTTATTTCTACTTTTTGAGAAATTGATCCACTTAAGCTGTCAAATTAAAATGTTTAAGATTTTTCTCTTACCTTTTGTGACCTAGAGAGTATGTAATGATATAGTTTCACTCCTGAAATTGGTAATTTTGAGTCTTCTCTCTTTTGTTTTTTTAAATCAGTCTCGCTAGTTGTGATCTTTGTTCCAACTGAATTTACATGCTCATTTTACTCACATAATGACTGACTGCGTTTTCTGTCTCTGATTTATATTTTTTTTCTGTAGTGTCCTATGTCATCAGATCTTGTTACCAAAATCATGCTCCTTTGGAAAATGAACTTTGAAGCTTTTCATTTTATTCCCCAGCACATACTTGAACACTTCTTTTTAAAAAAAATTTTATTGATCTTTTGTGCACTCATACAACATTTATTTTTATTTTTTATTTTTATTTTTTATTTTTTTGGATTAATTTTTTTTTCACATAAATTTATTTTTATTTTTTTAACAAATCTAGACCCGTGTTCCCACCCATTCCCTCACCCCGCCAGAGCTCATGCATTCTGCCAAACATGCTTTTCATCTCTTTCTCAGTCTTTCTCAATATTCTCCATGAGGAAGTTGACTGTTTTGAGCAGAAGTTCACTGTTTCAGTCAGTTCTTTGATACAGTCCTTTCTGTTGTTGTTGTTG
>VZQC01005442.1:996601-1015021 GCA_009823505.1 Rhizomys pruinosus | reverse complement strand
TAATTGTGCTTATGAAGTTCGTTGCACCAGAGTTTGGTGCGCATATATTCATGACTGTGAAATTTTCTTGGTTAGTAGTGTCCCTTTTCATCTCTTCTGATTAGTTTTAATTTGAAATCTATTTTGTCTGATATTAGAATAGCACCTCCTGCTTGCTTTTTGGTACCATTTGCTTGGAATATTTTTTCCATCCTTTCATCTTAAGATGGTGCCAGTCCTTGGTGAGATGGATTTCTTGTAGACAACAAAAAGATGGATTAAATTTCCTAATCCATTTTTCCAGTCTGCATCTCTTTTTTTTTTGGTCTTTTTTAGACAGGGTCTCCCTTCAGCCCCAGCTGTCCTGGAACTTGCTCTGTAGACCAGGCTGGCCTTGAACTCACAAAGATCCGCCTGCCTCTGCCTCCCAAGTGCTAGGATTAAAGGCGTGCGCCACCATGCCAGGCTTAATATTTAAGGTTATTATTGAGAGATATATATTTCTTCCTATCAACTAAGTTTCTGTTTGCATTTTTGGTATAGGTTTGTATTCCCACATTTATACCTTCATTAATTACTTTCTCTTGCCGCTTTGGGACAGTGGCTTCTTTCCTCTGTTCTTTGAATTGCCTTGAGTATTTTCTGAAGTGTTGATTTTCTGGACATGTATTCTTTCATCTTGTTCATGTCATGAAAGATTTTTCTTTCTCTTTCAAGTATAATAGACATTTTTTTCTGGGTAAAGTAATGAGTTGACTTTTTTTTTTTTTTTTTTGTCTTTTCAAGACAGGGTTTCCCTGTAGCCATAGCTGTCTGGAACTCACTCTGTAGACCAGGCTGGCCTTGAACTCATGAAGATCCACCTGCTTCTGCCTCCCAAGTGCTAGGATCAAAGGCATGCGCCACCATGCCTGGCTCTGGGCTGACATTTATAGTCATTTAGAACTGGGAATACTTTGGTCCAAGTTCTTTTAGTTTTCATTGTTTGCATTGAAAAGTCAGCTGTAATTCTGATGGGTTTCCCTTTATATGTGACTTGTTGTTTTTCTCTTGTAGCTTTCAGTATTCTATTTTGTTTTGAGAGAGCTTTTACTATGATATGGTGTGGCTAATTTCTTTTCTGGACTTCTCAACGTGCTTCTTATATTTGTATGAGTATGTCTTTCTTCAATTTGAGGAAATTTTCTTCTGTAATTCTGTTGAAGATTTGGTCGATACCATTATCCTGGGATTCTTCTCCTTCCTCTATACCTATGTGTAGGTTTGATCTTTTCTTTTTTCTTTTTTTATTGAACAGTTTTATTCTGGTTTAGAATAAAAACTGTGCTTTAATATTGTAAGGTGCGCTGTAGGTATGCCATGCTGCTAGTTACTACTGGGACAACAAATATCCCAGTCAGTGACCCAGAGTGTTGGGAAACAATGTGTAACTCACACTGTCCGAGCATGGATAACTGGTATTTACAGTTTTTCTTCTTGAAACCACCTTGGGACTTCTCAGTCTAGAGGTACTGCCATAGCTCTCACTTTGAGGCCTTAGAAAAATGTGTTCAGTATCATGATTTGTGGGTTCTCCAAAAGGTTTTGTTAACATGTAGGCAAATAGTAAACTATGGCTGCCACGTACTGGATCTCAATAACGAAACCAAATTACAAAACATCTCTTTGTAGATCTATACAAAATATGTAAAATTAAAATAAAAAATATCACCCATCCTTAAATAGTCCAATTTTCCTACAGTGCAGATTCCTACATCTTTATCACTACTGAATGTTTTAAGGAGAAAGTTAACAAAAAAAAACAAAATAGATAAAAAATATTTAAACCTTTGGATCCCTTTATTCTATGGCCTTCATTAAAAACATGAAGTGGCCAGATCCCCTCCCCCACTATAGCTTAAATATCAAGAAAGATCAGTAATTTATAATTATAATGAATCATTTGTGGGTCACAGGCCCAAAGACTGTGTTAATGATGTGTTATAGGTTGCCAAAATGACTCTGAAAACTCTCAATCTTCTTGAAATATAATAGAACAAGTCAATGTTAGCACACCAAAATTCTAGGCATAGCAGGAAGAACTGGTAATAGATGCTGAGTTTTATTGTCTTAAAAAAGTGAGGGTTACTTATCTGAAAAATGCAGCAAGATACATTCTCATCTACGATTATTTGTATCCATACACTGAAAATATCTGTTATTTGAACAAATCCTGTGATTTCCTACAAAAAATGAAGTTCATACACTCAGCATGAATAATTTATCCTTTTTAGATAATGGAATAATGTATCAAATCTTCATTTATGTTCCAAACATTAAAAAAGAAATAAAAAATCTTAAGTCTGGAAAGCTAAGGGGAAAAAAAAAAGACCCACCTGTAACTCTGTTCCTCAGCACAGGATGTCTGCAAGGACACAGTATGTTTGCTGACTTTTAAACGTTTATTCTTTAAAAAATTAGTTGCTTTTTTTACAGCTTTACAAATTTCTTAATGTTTCTTTGGCAATGGAATTTTACAACTATATAAAAAAAGTTACCTTTGCATAAGAAACAGTATTTACTTGTGTGTACATAGTTGACTGACAAAATTCTCTACCATCCAGCACCCTAGTTAATTGACCAAATAAGCTTCCTCATATTATAGGATTTCCAAAAAGAAAGAGAAAGATATACACACACACACACACACACACACACACACACACACACACACACACCCTTCTGTGGATCAAAACAGTATCATGGCCCTATCTCCAGGCAACAACTTGCAATTGCCAAATACAATTTAGTGATAATAAAAATCCCTTCAGTGATGAAAAAATACTTAAGAGTTCCATTGAAGTTCGGCTTTAGTTTACTATGCGTAAGAGATCACGTAGCCTTCTGCTATTCCAAATACATCTAGTGCTCACTTTTCAAGATGAACCTTCCTCCCTTCACGGGTAACTGTGTTGCATCTTCTGAATTAAGCAGAAAAAGAAAGAAACAAAACCCAGTACTGGTGACAGATATACAGCAAATTCACTTTTTCATTCTTCACAAAGACTGAAATCAATTTTCAGGACCAGGAAGAGCTAGAAATTTACCTATTTTCCAAGACTTGTTTGTAGACTATGCAGCAATTTTGTTGTCTTTCTTTCAGAAAGCAGTATGACCAATCCACACCTTTTAGGGTCCAAAAGCCGTGGTTTTCCTATATTCAAAATCTGGAAACTACCTGCCTCCATGACCTCCTCTAAATCCACCACAAAATCCTCGAGGGGCAGCAAATGTCCCTCCTCGACTACTACCGCGGCCTCTGCCACCACGGAAACCAAGGCCTCCTCTGCCTTGGTATCTGCCATGACCACAGTTTGGATGAAGAGGGATTCCAAATGTTTCAGCATTTAACCTTCTTTCTTCAGCCCAAGTTGGTCTCCTTTCTCTATTATCATCACAAGAAATATTATCAAAGAAGGATTTCGTTTTGTCATAATAGCAGTTAGGCCCGAGTGGATCTTCTTCATTCACGTTTCCTTCACTGCTTTGGGTTTCAACCCGAGTCTCCTTTATCTTCACCATTTATGGGCTTCTCTTGCTTCTCAAGTTTATCTTCTTTTAATTTAAGTTTATGATGAAATTCTCTGTTGATTTCCTCCTTGTTAAATTGTGCATTTGCACTTTCAAAGTCAAAGTCTTTCTCAAATTTCATAGGACCATCTCTGGAATACCAAATCTTCCCCTGCTACCTCGATGACCCCCACGCCTCCCTCTCCTTAGAGCAGAAGGAACAGCTGGAACTGCTTATCTCTTGCTATCATTTCTGAGCTGCTTGTTTTCTGGCCTTGAGACTTTGTGCACCTCAGTTTACCTGTGCTCTTGGTTCTCTGTTGTTTTCTGGCTGGTAGATGGCAAAGGCCTGGTGGACACAGGGCTCCTTCTCCCAACAGGTGCTGGAGCAGGTAAGTGGGCTGAGGTGGTCTGTACTGCTTGTTCCATGGTTGTACTTTTTCTCAAAGGGTCTAACTGAGGGCTTGATCGACCTTCAGATAACTGTTTTTATGGATCTTGTATCCTGTGTAAAGGCAGAACCCACTCACTACTTTGGGATAAGGTACCTCTGTTTGATGTATCTGTTCCAAACGATGTCAAGGAGCTCCCAGCAACACCAACAGCACCAAACTGCTGCCCGACTAATGTACTTGGACTGAACTAGCTGTAGGCTGGCATCCTGCCAAAAGGTCCATAGGAACCAACTTACTGGAATGAAGATGATAAGGAACCTAGTGAAGACTGAACGATAGCTGGGTCCTGAGGCAAAGAACATTGTGGTCTTGGTGGCTCACAAACAGTGAGGTCTTTAATATCACTTCCTTGGAATATAATATACTCGAAGACTTCATCTTGTGGTGGTATTGGACGATCTGTAGGTCTGTCTTCTGTACCAAAGGACCGAACTTTGGCGAGGGCTACAGTGGAGTTCTCGTCAATAGTGTAGAGGATGCCCTCTTAGTGGATCTCTGCCTTAGAGATGAGGCTGACCCTGCTGCCGATGTAAGAGGTGCCCCCCCCCCCGCTCATGGCGCCACTGACTTATTCCACTCTTGTTTTTTTCTTTTCCTCATAATCTTTGCTTGAGCATTCCAGTTCTTCTGTATTCTCTTCCAGTCTTGATATTCTATTTCTGCTTCATTCATTCTATTGGGCTTTCTCCCATTGTTTCCTGTTGACTGGATTAGTGTTCGGTTTCCCTTTTCATTTTAGCCTGAGATTTCTTCGGTATTTCCACTTCCTTCTGGAGTTTGTCATTCTCTCCTTCATTTGTCTGTGTGTTCTTTGTATTCCTTGATTTTTTTTTTTGAGTGTGTTTATGATAGTTCTATTAAGATCTGTGTCCTAGCCAGGCATGGTGGCGCACACCTTTGATCCTAGCACTTGGGAGGCAGAGGCAGGCGGATCTTTGTGAGTTCAAAGCCAGCCTGGTCTACAGAGTGAGTTTCAGGACAGCTGGGGCTACAGGGAGACCCTGTCCGTAAAACACTAGACCAAAAAAAAAAAAAAAACAAAAAAATACAAAAAAAATTTTTTAAAAAATGTGTTTGTCCTGGTTACCTCCAGAGTATACTCATGTACAGGAGTCATCTGTATGGACTGGTAGAAATTTAGTGGGTTTTTATTTGCCTTTTTCCCATGACTTACTGTTTTTTTCCTTGGCTTTTGGCATTGGACTTGCTTTGTTGTTGTGTGTTGTTTATTCTTGTTATAAAACTCAAGGTTTGTCTCTGTTGAGTCTGTTGAAGATCTGACTTTGCCTTCGTTTTCTTTAGGTTGTTTCTCATGTCTTTCTTATTAGTTATGAAAGGCCTGGTCTTGGTCCTAGGCTTCAGCGGTTTCTTCACTTTTAATTTTGTACTTAGTGGATCAGCTAGTTTTCAGTCCTTCTAGTTGGAGCTTCCCCAGAGGGTCAGGACTAGGTTACACCATCCAGTCGTGCTTGAACCTCAACCAGGTGACGGTGAGCGTACTGGTCACTTGGGCTGGTTGTAAGCATCTCGGGTCTGGGCATTGGATTGGGACTGAGCTTAAGTGCCTGGGGACTATGACAGATCCTGGTATTTCCTCGAGCTAAACGGGATGACGTCATATTTTAGACATACTACGTGCGAGCCCAAACGACTGTATTGGCCTCTGGGCTTCGCTCCACCTGCTGGGTGCAAGGGGTTGACTACATTTCTTTTTTTTTTTTTTACTTCTTTATATTTTTTTCATTTTTTTTACATCTATAGTTACTAATTTATGACGTGCTACCCAAGCCACCTTCTGTTAAAAACAATTTGCACAGAAGTTTGTGCACCAAACCACCACACACTGCCATGGGTCCACACTATCCTTTACGCGCGGTTGATCCTTTCTGCTTGTTCTTATGTTCACCAAGTTGATCAAATGAGTGTCCAGACTACATTGCTGTAGTTTCACCATTCACCCCAATCGCAGCCCTTACATTCTACCACGCCCCCTCTTCCGCAGATTATTCCCTGGGCTTAGAAAAGGGGCACAGGTGGATGAGAAGCAGAACAGTCCACTCTCTCTGGAGCTGTTGTCTTGGACTCTGGTCAATTCTGGCTGTTTCCTTTTATGGGCTGACAGTTTGTCCATGAATAACCTTTCAATCCTACTAATGAAGCACAAGCAATTAGATATATAGGTATTTAAACAGTATTAATTGTTATGGTAGGTTACTTTGGTATAGACACAGATGTTTGTATGGTATGTTAATCCATGAATTAAGTTTTTTCTGTAAAATATGACAGGGTCTTACTGTGGCGTATAACATCTCCCAACCACTAGAGGATGTAAGCTTGTGGCATCAGCCATGGGTTATTCCTCCAAGGAGAGAGCTAATAGCCAATTAGACTTGGGATATACAGGCATATGGCTGCCACCTCTGCACAGTATTTCCAGGCAGGTGAGGGGTAGCTGGTGCTGATGGAGGAGTCTTGCTTGACTCAAGGAGACCTATATTTGCTTTATTGGTTTAGTGGCCTTTGGTAACACTCTGGTATTCCAGAGACCAATCGTACACTTGCAAGTGCGGTCTCAATGCATCTTTCCCATGCTTACATCAGGTCTTCGACAGCAGGACCTTATCGCCTCTCTTCTTGCAGGTATCTCAGTTTACAGGCAAGAAGCCTTTGTAGAGTCAGATGGTCCTACAACTTTGAGGTTGTTTGGTACTGAAAAGGGTTAATTTAATTCTCATATCATAGATGTATGAAAATTTGTGTTAGACTGGATGTGATAGTCTCATCCTGTCTCAAAATATAACTAAAAGAAGAGTTGGGGGGACTGGAGAGATAGCCTAGTGGTTAAGAGCACTGACTGCTCTTGCAGAGGACCCAGGTTCGATCCCCAGCACCCACATGGTGGCTAAGAACCATCTGTAACTCCAATTCCAGGAGAACTCCAGTTCCAGGGGAATCCGAGACCCTCTTCAGACCTCCGAGGCATTGCACAACATGGGTGCACAAACCTACATGCAGACAGTACATTCATACACATACAAAAATAAATAAAAATAAAAAAAAGAGTTGGGATATAACTCAGTGATAGAGCACTTGCCTAATAGAGTGAGGCTCTGGGTTCCATCAATGAAAAATAAAAGGTATGTATATGCTATAAGTATATATCTGGGCTGAAGTATACAGAATATTTGTTTTCAGACTTTGATAAGCTCCTGTTCTTCATGTATAGCTGGCTTCTGACTTACTGTAGTGTACCCAGTAGAAACTATACTTAGATTTTAAAATTAAGTTACTTTCTCCAGCCTGGATAAGGAGTGTGGATGCTTCAGAGTTTCTGAGCCACAGCCAGGCTGCCCACTGATGTCCTGCCCTGTGCCATATTCTAAGCTGTGATATCACTAGACAGGCTAGGGAGATTTAAGATATTTTTAGCTTTCTAAGGATGTGTCATGTTGTAGTCCCCTCTTAAGGCAAAGAAGGAGTTCTGTGTATTATTCTATGCTTGTAAGCAATGTATTGGCTTAAATTGTTTATAAACTGTATGTTGGCTTAGGTAATGAAGTCTGATTTAAACCTCTGAGTCCTGATCTTGCCCTTTTAACTCTGTGAACCTGAGCAGGTTACTTGTGTCAGTTCTGTTTCCTTTGATGGAAAGGTATAGTGGGGCTGTTAGAAAACTTGGATAAGATAAATGTGTGGAATACTTGGTAAAGACCTGATAAGGAGTAAGCCTTGTGTTAACTTAGCTGTAATTGGACTTGCTAAAGTTGTATATTTTGCTTTAGTCCCCCTTCTATAAGTAAGCATGCACACATAAATGTAACAACTCTTGCCTTCCCTTTTTTGCTTTTATTGAATTTAATTCATTACAGCTTTAATTTTTGTAATTTTCCTCTAGTTTTCTTATGAGCCATTACATGTACTGTAACAACTTCTTTAAATTGAACACTATAGTTTTAATCCTTTTATAATTTCACTGATTAAATTGTTCTTTGATATTGTATTAGTCAGGGTTCTCTAAAGAAACAGAAGCAACAGGATGAATATATAACTATATACAATTTATTGATTTGCTCACGTGACGGAGCTCAACAGTAGCGCCGAACTGGAGAGGCCGGGAATCCAGGGAACTGCTCAGTCCACAAGGCTGGATGTCTCAGTAGTCCCAGTCTAGTGCTGAAGGCCCAAATGGATTCCAGGAGATCTGCCAGTCTCAGTACACGCTGGGATCCAAAAGGTTGATCACAGCAGCAAGNATTGTGGTAGGAATCACCACCCCTGCATCTTTTCAAATCCTTGATAGTGGCACTTAATTCTGCAATCCCTCCAGGGATACGATACTGTTTTTGGTCACTATTTCCCTGGTAGAGGCAACACCAATGGTTTCCATTTGGCCTTTCCGACCATAATAGCCCTCACTCCACAGGTCAGGGAACCAATGTGGGGATTCTGCCAATTTCTAATTATATCTATCCCAATTATACATTCTGGGACTGGGGAAATAACTGCGGGATGCGTTCTGGGGCCCACTGGGCCCACCGTGAGTCGAACTTCAGCCAAAACTCCATTTATTACCTGACCTCCATAGGCCCCTACTTTAACCGGAGGGCCACAATGCTTTTTACGGTCTCCTGGGATCAGTGTCAACTCAGAACCAGATCCAATAGGCCTCAAAAGGTCTGATTATTTCCTTTTCCCAGTGTAAGTTACCCTAGTAAAAGGCTCAGGTCCCTCTGGGGAAGGACAGGAGAAGGCAAACAGCATAACTCTTTTGGTATTGTGACAAGGTCCTTCCTCATTGGAACCCGGCCACCCCTTCATTCAAGGGGTTCTGGGTCTGTGAACTGTCTCAAATCTGGAAACTGGTTAACTGGGCGGGATTCGCTACTCCAAAATCCAATGTTGACTTCCTGTCATTTGTTCTAGGTTTTCTGCTTATACAGATCAAATAAAAACTTAGTTGGCTTTCTTTATGTATTTGGTTCCTGGGAATGCCATGATTAATTAGCCAGTTCCAAAGATCATTTCGGGTCAGGCCATTATAGGTATTGTTTTGCCTTTGCCATCCATTATGATAATTACGGTAACTACGCTCATCTGGCCTTCTGTGATTCAGTGCTGCCACCTGTTGCCTACCCTGAGGTCCTGTTAGACCTATTACGTGTACATTTATGCAAGCGAGCCACAACTTCTCTAACTGTAAGATCTGGCATAAGAAATAGAGCAAAAAACAAAGCTCTCAAATGTTCTGGTGTCTCTCTCAGTACTTTCCATCTTATAAATTCAATGAATGGCATGTCCTCTGGGTCCTCATATTGTAGAGAAATGTGGTTTTACCACTTCGAATCCACTCGAGCATGCCATCTGCCTGACCCTCACAATCCCTTATCAATACTAAGCCAAGGAATTTCAGGCATCTCTAACCCGCTGTTAGTAGGCCATGTTTTAATAAATACATCAGCCAACCATTCAAATAAACTTTTAACACCTTTTTTAACTGCTCGAGCTTCCATGTTAAACCTTAGAAACTCTACTCAGTGGGCTCATATCAATAAACTCAGTATGATCCAATTTATATTCCTTCCACCATTATCCCACACCCTTAAAATCATTCCCACACATATTCCTTAGGCTTCTGCCAGAATGAAATGGAAACTCATTAATTTCTTTAAGTGGTAGAGTACCTCCTCATGGACCACACTTTCTATCTCACCTTGAGGGGCTTGCTTAGACTTCAATCTGGTTATAGGTCTAGAGGCAACAATTGTTGGGCCCTGAGGGACATTAGCTCCCACTGGGAGGGGGGATTATTTCCTCAGGCAAGGGTGGGAGGAGGGATCTGCAGGGTGTGGATTCTCTGCTGAGGGTGGGGAAATTAATTCCTCAGATAAAAAGAAAATCCCTCAGAATCGAGGGTTCAAAATCCTCATCATCATGGTTCTCCCATCACATCTCCATCCCAAGTTTCAGGGTTCCACTCTCCCCACCAGCTCTCACTTAACTGCTGACACTTTTCGTGGCTGGGAATTAAATTTGCTTTGTAAATCAGCCAACCGTATAATTAAGGCTCCAGCTTGATTTTCTCGCTTTAGCTCTTTGGCTGCTGGAGAGAAGATTCTCTCCAGAGCACACTTGGAAACCTTTAAACGTGTTTCGGATCCAAGCTGGTCATTTTTATCACCGAGCTCCTATTTTCCTCTATCAGATCCAGACATGCTAGAGCAACAAGGCAACATCATTATTTTCCTGATTTTCTGCAATTCCGAACGTTTTATATATAGAGTCGCTAAAATTCTTGCTTCTCACAAGAGGTGATGTTAGGTGAGTCAAATGGATCTATCTTCATAATTAGTTCAAATAGTCTGCACCAAGGATTATCATTCCTCTTCATGCCACCAGGAGAGCCTTCAGTAACTCTAGGCTTCATTGGGTTGGAGAGCTGGCTCCAAGAGGCTACCAAGCCCCACTAAAGAAATTCATCCTTTCAATTCTGTTTCTCTAGAACCACTTCTTGGTACCAAAATCTGTATTAGTCAGGGTTCTCTAAAGAAACAGAAGCAACAGGAGATGAATATATAACTATATACAAATTATTGATTTGCTCACATGACGGAGCTCAACAGTAGCGCGAATTGGAGAGGCCGGGAATCCAGAGAAACTGGCTCAGTCCCTTCCATAACAAGGCTGGATGTCTCAGTAGTCCCAGTCTACTGCTGAAGGCCCGAATGGATTCCAGGAGATCTGCCAGTCTCAGTACACGCTGGGATCCGAAAGGTTGATCACAGCAGCAAGACAAACTCACCAGATGAGAGAAGCAAACTGCAGGAGGAAAAGGGACCAGCTCCCGCTGCCATGGCCTTAAATACTGCCTGCCGGCAGAAGGTAACACCCACATTTGGGGTGGGCCATCTGGGTTGAGGTGGTCCAATCAGAAAACCCTTTTCTCTTATTTGTTCCTTAGTCCAGTCAAGTTGACACCCAGGATTAACCATCACAGATATTTTCATATATACATATATATGTATATATAATGCATTCTGATCCCTCCCAGGCTGACCCTGTCTTATCTCCCTCATTCCCCAGTCATTCTCCACCACCACAATTTCCTTTCCTATATTCATGTATTTTTGTTTCATTTTGTGCCTCATTGATTTTCTTCAGGGTAACTTGTGTGACCACAGGTTTGAAAATGCTTATGTGAAATTTGGGAGTGTAAATTATAATATGTGTGTGTGTGTGTAGGTGGACATGTGTGTGGACGGAAGTCAACCTTAGATGTCATTCCTCAGGAACCATTCACCTTTTTTTTTGAGCCAAGGTTTCACTGATTAGGATAGGCTGCCTAGCCAGCAAACCCCAGGGATCTTCTAGACTCTGCCTTCTGAGTACTGGGATTACAAATTGTAGGTTCTGGGGCCTAAATTCAGGTCCTCTTACTTGTACTAGAAGTACTTTACCCATTGAGCTATCTCTCCAGCCATATAACTTCTTAGAAATAAAATAGCTGTTTCTAAATCCAAAGTCAAACACTTGTTAAGTACGTTATTGTCCTAGTTTGTGTTAGGCATCAGGAAGGGAACTCTGAAGTGTTTGTGAGACCTGCCACCTTTAAGGGTGGTAGGCCTGTAAACTGGCCATTTTTGTTTCCATGTGGTAAGGTTTTTGAAGAAGGCCTGGACCAAGCGGTATGAGATCACGTAATGGGGGATTGTACCCAACCTTAGAGCTCCAGAGGGCTCTCTGGGGGAGTCCACATCTGAGCAGTCCTAAAATGTAAGGACTGTTAAGGTCAAGAGCAGAGAGAAGGAGATGACTTAGGGAGTAAAGTGCTTGCTGTGCAAGCATAAGGACCTGAGACTGGATCCCCAGTGCACACGTAATGGGGCATAGTATCAGACACCTGTAACCTCAGCAGTGGGGGGAGTGGGAACAGGTAGATTCTCGGGATCCTCTGGCCACCAGTCTAATTGAAGTGGTGAGCTTCACGTTTATTGAGAGAGCTTGTCTCAGAAAGTGTAGAGCAATAGAGGAGGACACTCTGTTGTCCTCTGGTTTCTACATGTGCACACATGGGCAAGTGCACCTCCACACGTGAATGTGCATCTCTATCTCTCTCTCTCTCTCTCTCTCTCTCTCTTCTCTTCTCTCACTCACACACACACACACACACACACACACACACACACACACACACTGACTCTTAAGGTCAGATAGCAGGGAGGCAGAGAAGGGAGGGTCATTGAAGTACATAAAAACATAGAAAGACCTGAAAGAGTGGATTTGAGGGCAGTCTGGCTGCAATCCGTCACCCCATTGAACATCAGGGACGATTTGGGCTGATCTGGCTTGGCCAAGCAGCTTCCCCTTCCTCCCTCCACCATTCCATTTGTATCTCTTCTGAAGCTCCATGCTCTGTCCCTCAATCAGATGGAGGGGAATGTTTCTTTGGTCAAATGAGGTGAAACTTATTTGAGTGACATAAGATCTCCCTCACTGAGAGAACTTAGTAAAAATAACCCTGTCTATCCAGCCAGTATATGACAGGAACTCCGAAAGAACCGCACGTTAGGACAGAACAGAAGATATAGCACATTCATTATACAAGTTTATGCACATAAAATTTATAGAAATAGACCATTCCTGATACAAAAAGTTTAAATACAAGTTTATCTTGGAGCAATAAGAAATAGGCTGCCTTCTTTGATCAACATTCTAGTAAGACACATAAGACCCTCCCTTGCTTCTAATTGGTAAAAGATCTTTGGAATATTAAAACTACTACAGAAATTCATATAATATTTATATTCTTTCATCCACCCCCCCCCCGATTGCATTCATTCTGAAAATATCTCAGGGAAACATGGTCAACTCCAATTATAACTGCTTTAGTTACCCCTGTTTTGAAGTCAAAACACAAATATGAACAGAATCTCTCAGTAAAAGGTACACACACTTTTATTTTAGGGGAGGAAGAAATAGGATTGTGACCTGGGCACATATTGTCACAGAGAAGGGTAGTTTCCGTGATTATTGTCTGCAGAAATAGGCATGGTTGTGATATTCTGCAGAACAGAGGCATGGTTGTGATATGTCTGTAGAACAGAGGCTATGGTTGTGATATCATCTGTCATGAACAAGAAGGCATGGTGTGATTATTGGTAGTGCAGAACAGAGGCATGGTTGTGATATGTCTGCAGAACAAGGCATGGTTGTGATATGTCTGCAGAACAGAGGCATGGTTGTGATATGTCTGCAGAACAGAGGCATGGTTTTGATATGTCTGCAGAACAGAGGCATGGTTGTGATATGTGTGCATAACATAGGCATGGTTGTGATATGTTGCAGAACATAGGCATGGTTGTGATATGTGTGCAGTAACAGAGGCATGGTTGTGATATGTGTGCATAACAGTAGGCATGGTTGTGATATGTGTGCAGAACAGAGGCATGGTTTGATATGTCTGCAGAACAGAGGCATGGTTGTGATATGTGTGCATAACAAGGCATGGTTGTGATATGTTGCAGAACATAGGCATTGTTTGATATGTGTGCAAACAGAGGCATGGTTGTGATATGTTGTGAACATAGGCATGGTTGTGATATGTCTGCAGAACATAGGCATGGTTGTGATATGTGTGCCGAACATAGGCATGGTTGTGATATGTGTGCATAACATAGGCATGGTTGTGATATGTGTGCAGAACAAGGCATGGTTTTGATATGTCTGCAGAACAAGGCATGGTTGTGATATGTTGTAGAACAGAGGCATGGTTGTTGATATGTCTGCAGAACAGAGGCATGGTTGTGATATGTCTGTAGAACAGAGGCATGGTTGTGATATGTCTGCAGAACATAGGCATTGTTCTGATATGTGTGCAGAACAGAGGCATGGTTGTGATATGTGTGCCGAACAGAGGCATGGTTGTGATATGTCTGCAGAACAGAGGCATAGTTGTGAGTCACTAGGACAGAATTCTGAACGAACTTGTGTGTGTGTGTGTGTGTGTGTGTGTGTGTGTGTCTGTGTCATTTTATGAGCAAACAGCAGGAAAGTACAAAGCGTGCTTTGGCTGTAGTTGTCAGTCCCCTCTGTAGGTGCTTAGAAGACAAACTACAGTCTTAGTATTAAGGCAGACTGCTTGCCTGGAGTATTCTTTCTCAGTGTTTACTCCCTATGGGTACTGCTCCTAGCATATTTGTTTTTTTTTAATATCATTTTTAATTTGATTATTGTGGATTTCATACATCTTAATCACTATTTAGATCCCTTCCCTTTCTCACTCCCCCACCATAGTTCACTTCATACACTTGTCATAGATGTTAAGGTCCTATTTGAGTCAAGATTTGGTCCCTAGTCCTCTGTTTGAGTTCATCCACTGGATGAACTGTTGTTCATCACTGATTTATGATATTCACCCTCCCAAACAAATCAAGCTCTCGGGGCTGTGGAGAGATAGCTCAGTGTTTAAGAGCACCAACTTTTTTTTTTTTTTTTTTTTTTTTACTATTGAATAAAATATTTTCATTATTTATAAAAAAAAATTTATTTTTTTTTTTTGAGTTCATTTACTATTCTTCGAAATTCAATGACTTTGTCAGATGTATCTGTAAGGTTTCCTCCCATCTTTTGGATTTCTCTTCACTTCCTGATTGTTTCTTTTTGATGTACAGAAGCTTTTTGAAGTTTAATGAGTCCTATTTGTCAATGTTCCTTAATTCTTGCACAGCCCTTTGTTTAGGAAGTCTTTCCTACGCCTATGTCATGTAGTCTGCCAAATTTTTCTTCTATCGCCTTCAGAGTTTGGGTTTCAGTGCTGAGGTCCTTTGCTCCATCTGGAGTTGACTTTTTACAGGGCGAGAGGTGGGGGTTTCATTTCATTTCTTCTACAGGTGATGATCCAGTTTTGCCAACACCACTTCTGAAGATGCTGTCTTTTCTTCCATTGTGTCTTCTTGGCCCCCTTGTCAAATATAAGAGGCTGAAATTGTATGTGCTTCAATTTGGATCTTCAGTTTGTGTTCCATGCGTCAAAGGTCTGTTTTCTGTTGCCAGTACATGGGCTATTTTTATGACTTATAGCCCTGTAGTATAGTTTGGTACCACTCATATTAAATTCGAGTGAACTAATGTGCATAGTTATAAGTAGCTCCGATCTCACGCTATCGCCGTGGATTACGCTCTTTGTCGTCAGGTTTTTTGGCTAGTTTCAGGGCTCTTTGTCCTTGATAAAAGCCGAAAATATATATCAGCGACCTGTGTTAAATTTATACAAGAGTTTCAGTTAGAATGGACATTTTTTACAATTGTTAAACTTCCCAATCCATGAGCATTGGGTAGGTTTTTCCATCTTTCTGATGTCTTTCTTCAATTTCTTTCTTTTAAAGGTTTAAAAATTTTTTGTTAGACGTTCGTGGTGTCTGTTGGTTAGGTTTGTTCCTATTGTTTTCGAGGCTATTGAGAGTGGGAAAGTCTCTTTGAAATCTTTTCTCCAGTTTGCTTTGCCTTCTTGGTGTAAAGAAAGGCATTTGATTGTTTTTTTTAGGTTAATTTTGTATCCTGCCACTTTGCTGAAGCTGTTAATCATTTCTAGGAGTTTTCTGGTGGAGTTTTTAGCATCCCTTACATAAACAATCATGTCATCCGCACATAGGGAATAGCTTGACTTCTTCTTTTCCAATTAGTACTCCTTTAATTTCCTTTTCTTGTCTTATTGCTCTAGCAAGTGTTTCAAGCACTATATTAAAGAGGAGGGGTGACAGGGGGCAGCCATGCCTAACTGTTCTTGCAGAGGACCCAGGTTTGATTCCCAGCACCCACATGGTGGTTAAGAACCATCTTTAACTGTAGTTCTAGGGGAATCCAACGCCCTCTTCTGACCTCTGCGGTATTGCATGACACCGGTGTACCAACCTACATGCAGACAGTATACTCATGTACATAAAATAATAAATAAATAAATTTCTAGAAAAAAATCAACTCTCCCTCACAAAGCAGTGATAAGCTGCCAAGAGTTCTTACCAAAGTTGTGGCCTCCTCTCCATCTCTCCAGTTCTGTGCTGGATTTTGTCTGACTTTGCTCGGGTCTCATGCATGCTGTTACCATTGCTTTAAGTTCATGTGAGCAAGGTCCCAGGAGCTCTTCTGCAATGGTGGGTGGGTGATGCTTAATAAAGGAGTCCTGTCTGGGTACCCACACTCTGCAGTCTCTTATTCTCTATTCTTTGGCCAGTTGTGGCTTTTTGTGTTTATTACCTTTCGTTGTATGAAGAAGCTTTGGTGATGAGAGTTGAGAGATGTATTCCCTCTGTCCTTTGTTCCACTATGTTCTGTGCACCTTAGGTATAGAGGTTCCATTGTAGATATGTCACTTAGGGTTGGGGCTCTCACAAACACTTATTCTCTGTGTGTGATCCATTGTGGAACTCTTTAATAATCTCTGTTCCAAAAGAAGCTTTTTTGATGAGTGGTGACTGACATACTTGTCTATAAATATAAGGATCCATGTTTAAGATATAGTAAAAAATGATATTTGTCTAGGGATGTGACAGACTTAGGGCTTTCTCTAAGATCTATGACCTCTCTCGCCATGTGTATTTGGCTGTGTTTACAATGTCACACATGAGTTCCCTCCTATTGAGTGGGCTTTTAGGTCTGATTAGGTAGCTGTTGATTATCCCAAAGATAAAAGCGCCACTACTGCACCAATGTAGTTTGCTATGCTGGTTATTGTTATGGTTATCAGGCTTTAAAGATGCAGTTGAATCACTGATTTTTCTCCCATAGCAGCTTGCATAGTGTCCTCCAGAACTAGAAGAGCTAGTCTTCTGGGAGGTGGCTTCCAGGTCAATTCCAGTTCCATTGTTCCAGGTCCTGTGTCTGAAGTATGTACTGTCTTCACAGTATACCTTCAGTATATGGTATACCTTCATGTTCTGGGAAGAAATCAAGGGCTGTTGCAATAGCTTGTGTAATTTTGGGAGACTCTTGGACTACTCTGACCAACAACTCAAAGGGAGGTTTCTCCTGTGTGGCACTGTGTTTCGTTATGTAGGCTTCAGCTGTATATGACATGTACAGATATTGTGTGTGTTCTTTTCTTTGTTTTAAATTTTTTTATTAATTTTATTTATTTCTGTATGTGTATGAATGTACTGTCTGCATGCAAGTTTGTGTACCCATGTTGTGTGTATTAGTCAGGGTTCTCTAAAGAAACAGAAGTAACAGGACGAATATTTATAGCTATATACAATTTATTGATTTGCTCACGTGACAGAGTTCAAGGAGTCCAACAGTAGCTGCACCACACTGGAAAGGCCAAGAGAATCCAGGGAACTGCTCAGTCCTCAAGGCTGGATATCTCAGTAGTCCCAATCTAGTGCTGAAGGCCCAAATAGATTCCAGGAGATCTGCCGGTCTCAGTACACACTGGGATCCGAAAGGTTGATCACAGCAGCAAGACAAACTCACCAGATGAGAGAGGCAAACCGCAGGAGAAAAAGGGACCAGCTGCTTCTGCTGTGGCCTTTTATACTGCCTGCCGGCAGAAGGTAACACCCACATTTGGGGTGGGCCTTCTGGGTTGAGGCGGTCCAATCAGAAGACCCTTTTTCTCTTATTTGTTCCTTAGTCCAGTCAAGTTGACACCCAGGATTAACCATCACAAGTCCACCCCTTGTCAACTTGACACCCAATAAATAGCCTCTCCTTATGTTATGCTTAAATGTCAATTGCAAACGATGGCAGGGTTATAATTCCACCTAAGTATCTCATGTGCAATAGCATTATATCTTAGAGTAGGTGGTAACGTCCTTGAGAAGAACTTAGTCCTTCAGTATCTAATAACCTAAATATGACAACACAACACATATCTCAGTTGCACATTCAAAAGGGAACAACACAAGTATCCACTTAATATCCATACACACACACACACACACACACACACACATATACACACATATATGAACAAGCACATTCTTAACCAAATAGGACAAAAGTTAATATCTATTATAATCCACATTTCTGCAACTGGTTCCATGGCCTCAGCTGATATTTATGACTACCTTCTTCTACTACCCATTCTGTATTTCCTCCACCATCAGCAAGCACCTCTGCAGGTCTTGGCTCTTTCCCTGGAGGAGTGACCCATACCTTCATCCCTGAAGGGTCTGGGCCATTTATTGTCCTGTCTGGTTTGGGTTGTTGGAGTTTCCCATTGACCTTAATCATAGGACATGGTAGCACCAGAAGGCGCCCTACAGCATCTCCTGCCTTCCAGACATAATCTTCCTTGCCCCCATTGTGGAGAAAAAGTCCAATTTCCCCATGGTAGTCTGGATCAATCACTCCTCCTACTACTGTTATTCCTTCCTTAGCCTGTTGGCTTAAAGGCAGTAGAAGCCCAAAGTGGCCAGGGGGAAGTCTTAGCTTCCAGTTCAAT
>VZQC01005442.1:905508-992375 GCA_009823505.1 Rhizomys pruinosus | reverse complement strand
AACAACTATTTATAATGAGTCCTAACGAAACTTACCTTCTAGGTGCCACAAAGGTTTTAATACGAGAGACTTTCTTACCTTCCCCCCATAGAACAAGGAGAAATATGATGATGATGAGGTCATTCTCCAACTGTAAATTGGAGACAACTGTTATAAAGGTAATCTCTTATAAAACCGGTAAAACCACCTTCTTTAATTGACTAATAGACATAGGAACTGTGAAAAGGATTATTCTCTATTCAGAACCAAATATAATACTAAAGTCTCCTTAAGCTATGCACTTAAGCAAAATATATTAATACAGGAGCTCTGACATCAGCAATTGATTATTCTACCAAGGAGATGTTGTCCAGGGGATCCAAGCCCCCACAAAAGGTAAAGGCTCCTTGCCTCTAAACTGGGATACCTGCAAGAAGAGAGGCAATAAGGCCCTGCTGTCGAAGACCTGATGTTAACATGGGAAAGATGTATTGAGACCACCCATGCAAGTGTACAGATGGTCTCTGGAATACCAGAGAGTGTTACCAAAGGCCACTAAACCAATAAAGCAAATATTGGTCTCCTTGAGTCAAGCAAGACTCCTCTGTCAGCACCAGGTACACCTCACCTGCCTGGAAATAGAGGCAGCCATATGCCTGTATATCCCAAATCTAATTGGCTATTAGCTCTCTCCTTGGAGGAATAACCCATGGCTGATGCCACAAGCTTACATATAACATCTTAGAAGATGTTATAAGCCACAGTAAGACCCTGTCATATTTAACAGAAAAAAATGTAATTCATGGATTAACATACCATCCAAACATCTGTGTCTATACCAAAGTAACCTACCGTAACAATTAGTGCAGTTTAAATACCTATATATCTAATTGCTTGTGCTTCATTAGTAGGATCAAAAGGTTATTCCTGGACAAACTTTCAGCCCATGAAAGGAAACAGCCAGAATTGACCAGAGTCCAAGACAACAGCTCCAGAGAAAGTATACTGTTCTGCTTCTCATCCACCTGTGCCCCTTTTCTAAGCCTAGGGAACAATCTGCGGAAGAGGGGGTGTGGTAGAATATAAGGGCTGCTATTGGGGTGAATGGTGAAACTACAGCAATATAGTTTGGACACTCATTTGATCAACTTGATTGAACATACAAGCCCCCCCGCTGGATGGTGGGACCCATGAGCTGTGTGGGTTTGGGCACAACTGCTTGCAAATTGGTTTTACATGAAGGATACTTGTACTCATAAATTATCACTTATTGCTAAAAAATGAAAAAAAAACTGAGAGAAAGATGTAGGACAGTTATGGCAGAATGCATGATCTGGCATGTGGTGGTGTGGGGTGGGGGGAAGGGAAAGGGAAATATGCCTGAACTGAATTGGAAAATGATGTATGAAATACACAAGGCATCAATTAAAAAGAACGAAAAAAGAATTTTTCTTTTTTCTTTTGCTTTATTTTCATTTTTGTGTGTATGCATGTGTTGCGTGTATGTACAGAAGTTCACCCATGTTATGCAATGTCCCTGGAGGATAGAAGAGGGCATCAAATCTCCTGGGTCTGGAGTTATGGACAGTTGTTAGCTACCATGTGGGTGCTCAGATTTGAACGTGGGTCTTCTGCAAGAACAACCAGAGCTCTTAACCACTGCATCATTTCTCCTGTTGCTTTATTGAGTTTTTCAATTCCATCTTCATCTCAGTTTAGGTTTTCTTCAATAATTCTATTTCATGATTTCACTTTTCAGATCCTGAATTGTTTTTCATTATAATTCAGTAGTATATCTGTATTTTCTTGAGCATCAGTCAATAGTTTATTCCTATTTTATTTGAGTTCCTTGAATTGTTTTGTGTGTTCTTTAAAGTCCTTGAATTCTTTTTTTTTACTTTTTATTTTTTAATAAAATATTTTTATTGACATTTTGTGTATTTTATACATGATTTTTTCCTTCAATTTAGACATACTCCCTTTTCCCTGCCCCCCACCCCTCCCCAGTTCATGTGTTCAGCCATACATGTCCTACATCTTTCTCTCAGTCTTTTAAAAGTTTCTTTTTTCTGCAGAGGATTATTGTTTGGGGCAGAATTTAACTCTATCAATCAGTTCTTTGACCTAGTCCTTATGTTGTTGTTCCTTCCCATTTTTATTGGTCCAAAATATTTGTATATAAAGGTCACATATGTACCAGAATTATGTCCTGTGGAAATAAACTGTATGGTAATTCTGAAATATGTTTAGGAATTCACATTTTTTCTCTTTAATTTTATATTACTCTAAGATATGAATACATACCTTCCACCCCTATACAGTAATTACAATGTCTGAAAATAAGTGGTAAGTTAATTCTAGGGCACATTAAGAGATTCACATTATAAAACAGCACAGTTACTTTCAGATAAAAAGAGATATAACAATAATGATGATTAGCTTGCCTTTCAACTGGGGGATTTGGTGCTAGCACCCACACGTGAGGGAGTTTGTTTTTGAGGGGTACTGTGTTACTTCACTTTGCATAATGGCTTCATGTTCCATCCACTTACCTGAAAAGTTCATGATGTCATCTTTCTTTACTGCTACATAGTACTCCATTGTGTAGATGTACCACATTTCTGTTATCCACTAATCAGTTGAGGAGCATTTGGGTTGATTCTAGCTCTTTGCTATTGTAAAGAGAGCTGCAATAAACATAGATATGCGTGCATCTTTTTGGTAGGATGAGTCTTGTGTGTATATTCCCAGGAGTGGTATTGCTAGGTCAGGTGATAAGCTCATTTTGAGCCTTTTTTTAAATTTATTTTTTTATGTGTATGAATGCACTGTCTGCATGTAGGTCTGTGTACCCATGTTTTGCAATGCCGCAGAGGTCAGAAGAGGGCATTGGATTCCCCTGGAAATGGAGTCAAAGATGGTTCTCAGCCGCCATGTGGGTTCTGGGGATCGAACCCGGGTCCTCTGCAAAAGCAGTCTGCACCCTTAACTGTTAGACCATCTCTCTAGCCCCCATTTTGAGCCTTTTAAGGGTTCTCCACACTGCTTTCCACAGTGGTTGTATGAGTTTACATTCCCACCAGCAGTGGATGAGTGTTCCCCTTTCCCCACAACCTCTCCAGCATTTGGTGTCTTTTGTTTTCTTCCTCTTAGCCAGTCTTATTGGAGTGAGATTAAATGAAATAGAGTGGTTTTAATTTGCATTTCCTTAATTATTAATGATGTTGAACACTTTTTAAGGTGTTTCTCAGCCATCTTTAATTCTTCACTGGTGAAGTCTCTGTTCAGCTCTTTACTCCATCTTTTGAGTGAGTCATTTGTTTTCTTAGTTCTTTGTTTTTTGAGTAGTTTATATATTCTGGAAGTTACTGCTCTGTCAGATGTATCACTGGTGAAGATTTCCTCCCACTCTGTGGGTTTTCTCTTCACTTCCTTGATTGTTTCTTTTGCTNTGTAGGAATCTTCCATAGGGTTGGTAGAGCTTGATATGGGATTATCCTGCCCCTTTCCTGTGTAGTCTCTTCTTCGTGTTCCTGGCATGTGAGCTTCTCCTTGCCTGTATTCCAATGTTGGTCCTAAATGCCTCTTCACTGTGTTGAAGGCTTGCTTTGCTTGCCTCCTTCAGATGCCTTCGTAATCTCAGTTGGTTGGGGGGGACGGGACGGGACGGGACGAGATGACCGACTGTGGGCGGCTCTTTAGCTTGCACCCTGGCACCAGTGCTTGCCTGAGCTGTTCTTGGGAGATCTCAGACAGCCCTACCTTTCATACTGGCTGGGAGGATAACTCCGCCCCCACAGCCACAAAAGCCAACCAAACCAAAGACAACTGGATTAAAGGATTAACTAGATGAAATCAATCAAGCTGGGGCTTGGGGGGGGGGGGCTATGTGCACCTGCGCTTGCCTCAGCTGGTCTCGGGAGATCTCAGATCCCATACCTGAAATTTCCACTTTTACATATGCTGCTTTAGAAATAAGAAAAACTTGAAAAACTACTTCTAGAAAATATTTTAAAACTTACCGATTTATCAATGTTCATTGGATCAACATCAGCCAGGCTTGCACCAACTTTCACCCTTTCTCGGAGAATCCCGCTAGCTAAATCTTCTGCTCTGAAGTTCATAGGCAAGCATCTGAAATTCATTTAATTAGTTATTTTTTTTTTTTGGTGTGTTTGAGACAAGGTCTCCCTGTAGCCCCAGCTGGCCTGGAACTCACTTTGTAGACCAGGCTGGCCGTGAACTCACAGAGATCCACCTGCCTTTTCCTCCCGAGTGCTGGGATTAAAGGTATGCATCACCACACCTAGCTCCATCTTTTGATGTCATCTTCAGTCTCCTTCAGGGGTTTAAAGTTTTTGTTGTAGAGATCTTTGGTGTCTTTGATTAGGTTTGTTCCCAGGGTTTGTTTTTGTTTTTTTGTTTGTTTTTTTTTTTTGTTTGAGGCTATTGTGAGTGGGAAGGTCTTATATTCCTTCTCCAGTTGCTTGTTCTTGGTGTAAAGAAAGGCTACTGATTTTTCTAGGTTAATTTTGATTCCTGACACTTTACTGAAACTCTTAATAGTTTCTAGGAGTTTTCTAGTGGAGTTTTTAGTATCCGTCAAGTAAACTATCATATCATCTGCAAAAAGGTATAGTTTGACTTCTTCTTTTCCAATTAGTACTCCTTTAATTTCCCTTTCTTGCCTTACTGCCCTAGCAAGCATTTCAAGTGCTATATTGAAGAGGAGTGGTGATGGGGCCAGTCTTGCCAGGTTTCTGATTTTAAGGGGAATACTTTTAACTTTTCTCCATTTAGGATGATGCTGGCTGTGGGTTTGCTATATATGGCTTTGATTATATTGAAGAATGTTCCCTTCAGTCTAATTCCCTCTAGAACTTCAAACATGAAGGGATGCTGTATCTTGTCAAAGGCTTTTTCTGCATCAATTGAGATGATCCTGTGATTTTTGTCTTTCAGTCCATTTATGTGTTTTGTGATATTTATTGATTTTCATGTGTTGAACCATCCCTTCATCTCTGGTATGAATCCAACTTGATCATGATTGATGATATTTTTTATGTGGTTCTGTATGGGATTTGCAAGCAATCTGGTTTCGCATCTACAGTCATTTGGTACTGGGAATACATTAGTCCATGAATACATTCTTCCATGTTCTTTTGGCTTTCATAGTTTGTACTGAGAAGTCAGCTGTAATTCTGATGGATTTCCCCTTACATGTAATTTTTTGTTTTTCTCTTGTAGCTTTCAATGTTTTATCTTTGTTTTGAACATCTAGCATTAATTATGAGATGACATGAGGAATTTATTTTCTGACATTTTCTATTTGGATTTCTATGGGTTTCTTGTATTTGTATGTGTCTTTTTTTCAGTTTGGGAAAATTTTCTTCTGTTATCCTGTTGAAGATCTGATCAATACTGTTGTCCTGGGATTCTTCTCCTTCCTCTATCCCTGTGATGTGGAGAGTTGGTCTTTTCATATTATTCCACATTTCCTGGTTGTTCCACTCGTGTTTTTAAAAAATTTTTCATAATCTTTACTTGAACATCTTAGTTGTTCTGCATTATCCTGCAGGTCTGATATTCTTTTTTCTACTTCATCTATTCTGCTTCTGAGGCTTTCTTCCATCTTTTCCTGTTGATTGGATGAGTGTTCAATTTCCTTTTTCATTTCTTCCTGTGATTTCTTCAGTATTTCCACTTCCTTTTGGAACTTGACATTCTCAACTTGTAGCTCCTTGCTTGGCTGGTCAGGTTTTTTTTGTTTTGTTTTGTTTTGTTTTGTTTTGTTTTAATTTCAGCCTGGGATCTTTTCAGTGTTTCTATTTCCTTCTGGAGTTTATCATTCTTTCCTTCTAGATCCTGAGTTTTTCATTCTTTCCCCTTAGTTCTCTGATTTGTTCTTTACATTCTTTGATTTCTTTGAATATGTCTATGATTGTTCTTCTAAGGTCCATGTCTTGGTTTCCTTCCAGAGAGATCTCATTGTAGGGATCTTCTATAGGACTGGTGGATTTCGGTGTGGATTTATTATGAGCTTTTCCCATGTTGTTGTTTTTTTCATTGTAACTTTGGCATGTGATGTGAGGTGTTTTTTTTTTTTTTTTTATTTGTTGCTGATCTAAAATGTTACTATGCCAGGATCTGGTTTTGTCACTCAGTGGCTTCCTGCCGGTATTTCTCTATGTGGTGTGCAGCCTAGATCATAATCTGTGCAATCTGCACTATTGGAGGGGTGGGTGTGAGAAGGTTTGTCCCTTTGGCTCCCCATATTGGCCTCCGGCATGATGGGTGACTTGCCCATGCTGCTGATGCAGGTGGTGGGGTTGTGTTCCCTCCTGGTCCCTGAGGACCACTTTTATGGCCCACTTGAGCATGGGCTGGCCTCCTGGAAGTCTAAGTTCTTGATTCTTTGATCATGTTTTGATTGTTCTTTAAGTTCTGTGTCCTGGGGTTCCTCGGTGTAGTCCTCGTACAGGACTGGTGGCATTTGGTTGGAGCATGCTACCTTGTTCTCATATGATTTTTATTTTGCGCTTCGTGACGGGCACTGTATATGGGATTCTTTGTTTGTTGTGTTTTTTTGTTTTATATGTCTCACCATATCAAAATCCCACAGCCTATCAGTTTTGAGGTAATAGTTTGGTTCTGTTTTTCTTGCCATCGTAATTAGGTTGCTTTTTTTATTAGGTATGAAAAATAGTTGCTCTGTGTCTTCAGTTTCCACTTTTGATTTTTTTTTTTTCGTTAGAGGTCGGGGCTTTCCAGTATGGTCCAGTGTGCCAGTGAGTGTGGAAATTAGGAAGGAGTGTGTTGATTTCAAGCAGCTCACCAGGGTGTGCTAGCTGAGGTTTCCATCCCAGTTACTGGGAGGGGCTGCAAAGGAATGGGAGGGTTCTAACTAACTTGCCAGGGTATAGGAGGCATGGTTACTTTCATGGTCTATGAGTTCAAGCCAGCTTGGTCTACATAGTGAGCCAGCGAAGCTAGGGTAGGAAACCTGTACTAAACAAACACCCCAAAACCCAAANGGCCAGGGGGATGTTTTAGCTTCCAGTTCAATGGAAATTTGCTATTATCTACTGGCAAAAGTACTCCCCACATTGGAGCCAAAAATCTTGGCCCTGCAGAATGCAAGGTCGTGGGTACAGGAGCAAAAATTTTCCTACTGGGTCACTAGGGTGATAGTGAGTGGAATCCTTCCCACTTCCACCCCTTGACTCCTGGACCCATGAATTCTGGCTATAGGAGAAAAACAGTACCATATAGTGGACGCTGATTCAAACAATATACTGCTTGATGGAGAACCTTGCCCCAGCCATCCAGGGTATTGCTACCTAATTTGCGCTGTAACTGTGTCTTCAAAGAGGCCATTCCATTTTTCTATCAAGCCATCTGCTTCTGGGTTGGTGGGAACATCGGTAAGACAGTTGATACCATGACCATGGGCCCACAAGTGCACTTCTTTGGCTGTGAAGTGATTTCCTTGGTCAGAAGCGATGTGAGGAATACCGTGATGGGGGATAAGGCATTCCGTAAGTCCCTGGATGGTAAAGTTTTGGCAGAAGGCATTTACGTGAAGGAAAAGGCAAATCCATAACCAAAATAAATGTCTGTTCATGTAAGGATGAAGCACTGTCCCCTCCATGATAGAAATGGTCCAATGTAGTCAACCTGCCCACCAGGTTGCTGGCTGGTCACCCCGGGGAAAAGCACCATATCGGGGGCTCAAAGTTGGTCTCTGCTGTTGGCAAATCTGGCACTCGGCAGCAGTGTAGCCAGATCAGCCTTAGTGAGCGGGAGTCTATGCTGTCGATCCCATGCATAACCTCCATCTCTGCCACCATGACCCACTTTGTTCATGGGCCCATTGAGCAAACAACAGGGATAGCTGGAGAAAAAGATTCGAAACGGCTGACTATTCACAGAATGAGTCATCCCATCTACTTGATATTAAACTCATCCTCTGCCAAGATCACTTTTGATGAGCATTTACATGAGGCACAAGTATCTTCACATCCTTTGACCATTCAGAGAGCTCTATCCACATATTCTTCCCCAAATGTCTTTTCTTCACCAATTTTCCAGTCATTCTCCTCTCCAAGTCCCCTGACCATCCAGCCAAAACCATTGGCTACAGCCCATGCCTCAGCATTCCATCGAAACCTCTGGACATTTTCCCTTCCAGGCAAAATGCACAACCCTGTGCACTGCCCGAAGTTATGCCCACTGTGAAGACTTTCCTTTCACCAGTGTCCTCTCGGGTTGTTTCAGAAATTGGCTTTAATGCTGCAGCTGTCCATCCTGGGTGGTTCCTGCATCGCGTGCAGAACCATCAGTAAACAGGCCCTAATCTTCTCTTCCTCAGTCAACCAATCATAGGGCAAACCCCATGAAGCCCTAGGTGCATGCTTAAGCCCATGAGACATTGTAACAGGCGTGGGAACCACAGGCATTTGCGCAACTTCTTCATGTAGGGCTTGCTTGTGCCCTCGGGGCCTGCCCGGGCCCTGTCCCGTATGTACCACTTCCATTTGACAATGGACTGTTGCTCTCCACGTCCTACTTTATAGTCTGGTGTGGGTCAGATAACACCTAGTTCATGATGGGCAGCTCAGGTCCGCATGGTGACTTGGGTGGCCCATTGTCAAACGTTCAGTTTCCCCTAAGGCCCAATAGCAGGCTAAGAGCTGGCTCTCAAAAGGAGAATAGTTGTTGCAGATGAAGGTAGATAGAGCCTTTGCTCCAAACCCCCAAGGGCCTCTGCTGTGATTACCCTATGGGATTCTGCCACAGACTCCAGACCGCATCTCTGTCTGCCACTGATACCTCAAAGCACCATTGGGTCTGCTGGATATATGGCCCTAGGGGCAGAGAAACCTGCACTGCAGCCTGGACCTTCTGAAGAGCCTTTTCCTGTTCAAGCCCCACTCAAAGTTTGCTGTCTTCCGAGTCACCTGGTATATGGGTCGCAGTAACACACCCAGATGAGGGATATGCTGCCTCATAATCCAAAAAGGCTCACTAAACGTTGTGCTTCTTCTTGGTGGAGGGGAGGGCCAGGTGCAACAACTTATCTTTACCTTAGAAGGAATGTCTCGCAATGCCTCCCCACTAGACTCCTAGAACACTTTCACTGAGGTAGCTGGCCCTTGAATTTTATTTGGATTTCTTCCCATCTCTCATGTGCATATGCTTTTCCAACAAGTCTAGACTAGCTGCTACCTCATGTTCACTGGGTCCAATCAACATAACATCTTCAATATAGTGTACCAGTGTGATATTTTGTGGAAAAGTCAGTCTTCTGAGAGCCCTTCTAAACTAAGTTATGGCACCACGCTGGAGAGTTAACATTACCCCTGAGGTAAGACAGTAAAGCTATACTGTTGGCCTTGCCAGTTGAAAGCAAATTGTTTCTGGTGGTCCTTATGGACCGGTATTGAGAAGAACGCATTGGCCAGATCAATAGCGCATACCAGGACAGGAAAATATTAATCTGACTAAGTAATCGAGGACACCACATCTGTACAGCGGCTGGCTGCAATTGCTTGTCACAATACTTGGTGAGTTTCGATAGTCAAACTGTCATTCCTATGATCCATCTGTTTTGTGCACAGGCCAAATTGGAGAGTTAATGGAGATGTTGGTAGGACTCACCACCCCTGCATCTTTCCAAATCCTTGATGGTGGCACTAAATTCTGCAATCCCTCCAGGGATTCAATACTGTTTTTGGTTCACTGTTTTCCCTGGTAGGCAACACCAATGGTTTCCTTTTGGCCTTTCCGACCATAATAGCCCCACTCCACAGGTCAGGGAACCCATGTGGGGATTATGCCAATTTCTAATTATATCTATCCCAATTATAATTCTGGGACTGGGGAAATAACTGCGGGAGGCGTTCTGGGCCCACTGGGCCCACCGTGAGTCGAACTTCAGCCAAAACTCCATTATCACCTGACCTCCATAGGCCCCTAACTTTAACCGGAGGGACACAATGCTTTTTACGGTCTCCTGGGATCAGTGTCAAATCAGAACCAGTATCCAATAGGGCCTCGAAAGGTCTGATTATTTCCTTTCCCCAGTGTACAATTACCCTAGTAAAAGGCTTCAGGTCCCTCTGGGGAAGGAGGAAGGCAAACAGCATAACTCTTTGGTATTGTGACAAGGTTTGTCCTCATTGGAACCCGGCCATCCCTTCATTCAAGGGGTTCTGGGTTTGTGAACTGTCTCAAATCTGGAAACTGGTTAAATGGAAGGGATTCGCTACTGCTGAAATACAATGTTGACTTCCTGTCATTGTTCTAGAGCTTTTCTGTTATACAGATCAAATAAAAAACAACCTTAGTTGGCTTTTCTTATGTATTTGGTTCCTGGGAATGCCATGATTATTTAGCCAGTTCCAAAGATCATCTCGGTCATGCCATTATAGGTATTGTTTTGCCTTTGCCATCCATTATGATAACTACGATAACTACGCTCATCTGGCCTTCTGTATCAGTGCCTGCCACTGTTGCCTACCCGAGTCCTGTTAGACTATTTACGTTTACAATTAGCCAAGCGAGCCACAACTTCTCTAACTGTAAGCTCTGGCATAAGAAATAGAGCAAAAAACAAAGCTTTTCAAATGTTCTGGTGTCTCTCTCAGTACTTTCATCTTATAAATTTAGTGAATGGCATGTCCTCTGGGTCTCATATTGTGGAGAAATGTGGTTTTACACTTCGAATCCAATCGAGCATGACCATCTGCCTGCCCCTCACAATCCCTTCATCAAAACTAAGCCAAGGAATATCAGGCATCTCTAACCCGCTGTGGGAGGAGGCCATGTTTTTAATAAATACATCAGCCAACCCTTCAAATAAACTTTTAACACCTTTTAACTGCTCGAGCTTCCATGTTAAACCTTAGAATCTCTACTCAGTGGGCTCATATCAATAAACTCCGTAATGATCCAATTTTTATATTCCTCCACCATTATCCCACACCTTAACAATCAATTCCCACACATATTCCTTAGGTTCTGCCAGAATGAATCGGTAAACTCATTAATTTCTTTAGTGGTATAGAGTACCTCCTCATGGACCACACTTTCTATCTCACCTGAGGGGCTTGCTTAGACTTCCATCTGGTTATAGGTCTAGAGGCAACAATTGTGGGACCCTGAGGGACATTCCGCTCCCACTGGGAGGGGGGGATTCGTTTCCTAAGGCAAGGGTGGGGAGGAGGACTCTGCCAGGGTGTGGTTGTGGATTCTCTGCTGAGGGGGGAAGGGACAATTAATTACTCTAGATAAAAGAAAAATCCCTCAAGAATTCGAGGGTTCAAAATCCTCATCATCATGGTTCTCCCATACATCTCCATCCCACGTTTCAGGGTTCCACTCTTTCCCCACCAGTCCTCTCACTTTAACTGCTGACCCTTTTCGTGGCTGGGAATTAAATTTGCTTTGTAAATCAGCCAACCGTATATTAAGGGCTCCAGCTTGATTTTCAGCTGCTTTAGCTCTTTGGCTGCTGGAGAGAAGATTCTCTTCCCGAGCACACTTGGAAACCTTTAAACTCGTGTTTCGACTCCAGAGCTGGTCATTTTTATCACCGCGCTCCATATTTTCCTCTATCAATTTATCAAGACATGCTAGAGCAACAAGGCAACATCATTATTTTCCTGATTTTTCTGCCAATTTCCGAACGTTTTATATATAGAGTTGCTAAAATCCTTGCTTCTCACAAGAGGTGATTTAGGTGAGTCAAATGGATCTAATCTTATAATTAGTTCAAATAGTCTGCACCAAGGATTAATCATCCTCTCATGCCACCAGGAGAGCCTTCAGTAACTCTAGCTTCATTGGGTTGGAGGGCTGGCTCCAGAGGCTACCACGCCCACTAAAGAAATTCATCCTTTCAATTCCGTTTCTCTAGAACCACTTCTTTTGGTAACCAAAATCTTTATTAGTCAGGTTCTCTAAAGAACAGAAGGCACAGGATGAATATATTACTATATACAATTATTGATTTGCTCACATGACGGAGCTGAACAGTAGCGCCGAACTGCGAGAGGCTGAGAGAATCCAGAAACTGCTCAGTCCTCAAGGCTGGATGTCTTCAGTAGTCCCAGTCTACTGCTGAAGGCCCAAATGGATTCCAGAAGATCTGCCAGTCTCAGTACACCCTGGGATCCGAAAGGTGATCACAGCAGCAAGACCAACTCACCAATGAGAGATGAGAAGAAACTGCAGAGGAAAAGGGACCCAGCTCCCGCTGCCCCTGCCTTAAATACTGCCTGCAGGAAGAAGGAAACACCCACATTTGGGGTGGGCCTTCTGGGTTGAGTTGGTCCAATCAGAAAACCCTGTTCTCTTATTTGTTCCTTAGTCCAGTCAAGTTGACACTCAGGATTAACCATAACAGATATTTTCATAATTATACCTATATATGTATATATTAATGCATCTCGAATCCCTCCCAGGCTGGCGCACCGCGTCTTATATCCCTCATTCCCAGTCATTCTACACCACCACATTTCATTCCTCTATTCATGTATTTTTGTTTCATTTTGTGCCTCATTGATTTTCTTCAGGGTAACTTGTGTGACCACAGGTTTGAAAATGCTTATGTGAAATTTGGGAGTGTAAATTATAATATGTGTGTGTGTAGGCGGACATTTTTGTGGACGGAAGTCAACCTAGTGCATTCCTCAGGGAAACCATTCACCTTTTTTTTTGAGCCATGTTTCACTGATTAGGATGTCTGCCTAGCCAGCAAACCCCAGGGATCTTCTAGACTCTGCCTTCTGAGTACTGGATTACAAATTGTAGGTTCTGGGGCCTAAATTCAGGTCCTCTTACTTGTACTAGAAGTACTTACCCATTGAGCTATCTCTCCAGCCATTATATACATTTCTTCGAACATAAAATAGCTGTTTCTAAATCCAAAGTCAAACACTTGTTAAGTACGTTATTGTCCTAGTTTGTGTTAGGCATCAGGAAGGGAACTCTGAAGTGTTTGTGAGACCTGCCACCTTTAAGGGTGGTAGGCCTGTAAACTGGCCATTTTTGTTTCCATGTGGTAAGGTTTTTGAAGAAGGCCTGGACCAAGCAGTATGAGATCACGTAATGGGGGATTGTACCCAACCTTAGAGCTCCAGAGGGCTCTCTGGGGGAGTCCACATCTGAGCAGTCCTAAAATGTAAGGACTGTTAAGGTCAAGAGCAGAGAGAGGGATTCTTGACTTAGGGAGTACAAGTGCTTGTTTTGCAAGCATAAGGACCTGAGACTGGATCCCCAGTGCACACGTAATGGGGCATAGTATCAGACATCTGTAACCTCAGCAGTGGGGGGAGTGGGAACAGGTAGATTCTCGGGATCCTCTGGCCACCAGTCTAATTGAAGTGGTGAGCTTCACGTTTATTGAGAGAGCTTGTCTCAGAAAGTGTTAGCGCAGCCCTGAGGAGGACCACTCTGTTTGTCCTCTGGTTTTTACATGTGCACACATGGGCAAGTGCACCTCCACACGTGAATGTGCATCTCTAACTCTCTCTCTCTCTCTTCTCTCTCTCTTCTCTCTCTCTCTTCACTACCAACACACACAACACACACACAACACACACACACACCACTGACTCTTAAGGTCAGATAGCAGGGAGGCAGAGAAGGGAGGGTCATTGAAGTACATAAAAACATAGAAAGACCTCTGAAGATTGGATTTGAGGGCAGTCTGGCTGCAATCCGTCACCCCATTGAACATCAGGGACGATTTGGGCTGATCTGGCTGGCCAAGCAGCTGTCCCCTTCCTCCCTCACCATTCCATTTGTATCTCTTCTGAAGCTCCATGCTCTGTCCCTCATAGAGGGGGAATGTTCTTTGGTCAAGGGTATATGAGTAGCTAGACTCCCTCACTGGAACTTAAAAATAAGCTGTCAAGAAAGACCAGGAATGAAAGAAGAGTTAGGACAGAAAAAGATTAGCAATTCTTATAAATTAGCAAAAATTTTAGAAATGACCATTCCTGATACATAGAAGTTAAATAAAGTTTATCTTGAGCAATAAGAAAAGGCTGCTTCTAATTATCCATGATTTTAGAAACACTGACCCCCTTGCTTTAATTGTAAAAGATCTTTGAATATTAAACCTACTACAGAATTCATATAATATTATATTCTTTCATCCACCCCCCCCCCCGATTGCTTCATTCTGAAAATTCCAGGGGACAACATGGTCAACTCCATTATAACTGCTTTAGTTACCTGTTGAAGTCAAACAAAATAGAACAGAATCTCTAGTAAAACAACTTTTATTTGGGGAAAAGAATAGGATTGTGACCTGGGCACATATGTCACAGGATGGGTAGTTTCTGATATGTCTGCAGAACATAGGCATGGTTGTGATATGTCTGCAGAACAGAGGCATGGTTGTGATATGTCTGTAGAACAGAGGCATGGTTGTGATATGTCTGCAGAACAGAGGCATGGTTGTGATATGTGTGCCGAACAGAGGCATGGTTGTGATATGTCTGCAGAACAGAGGCATGGTTGTGATATGTCTGCAGAACATAGGCATGGTTGTGATATGTCTGCAGAACAGAGGCATGGTTGTGATATGTCTGCAGAACAGAGGCATGGTTTTGATATGTCTGCAGAACAGAGGCATGGTTGTGATATGTGTGCAGAACATAGGCATGGTTGTGATATGTCTGCAGAACATAGGCATGGTTGTGATTTGTCTGCAGAACAGAGGCATGGTTGTGATATGTGTGCAGAACAGAGGCATGGTTGTGATATGTGTGCCGAACAGAGGCATGGTTGTGATATGTCTGCAGAACAGAGGCATGGTTGTGATATGTGTGCCGAACAGAGGCATGGTTGTGATATGTGTGCCGAACAGAGGCATGGTTGTGATATGTGTGCATAACAGAGGCATGGTTGTGATATGTGTGCATAACATAGGCATGGTTGTGATATGTGTGCATAACATAGGCATGGTTGTGATATGTGTGCAGAACATAGGCATGGTTGTGATATGTCTGTAGAACATAGGCATGGTTGTGATATGTCTGCAGAACAGAGGCATGGTTGTGATATGTCTGTAGAACAGAGGCATGGTTGTGATATGTCTGCAGAACAGAGGCATGGTTGTGATATGTCTGTAGAACAGAGGCATGGTTGTGATATGTCTGCAGAACATAGGCATTGTTCTGATATGTGTGCAGAACAGAGGCATGGTTGTGATATGTGTGCCGAACAGAGGCATGGTTGTGATATGTCTGCAGAACAGAGGCATAGTTGTGAGTCACTAGGACAGAATTCTGAACGAACTTGTGTGTGTGTGTGTGTGTGTGTGTGTGTGTGTGTTGTGTGTCTGTGTCATTTTGATGAGCAACAGCAGGAAAGTACAAAGCGTGCTTTGGCTGTAGTTGTCAGTCCCCTCTGTAGGTGCTTAGAAGACAAACTACAGTCTTAGTATTAAGGCAGACTGCTTGCCTGGAGTATTCTTTCTCAGTGTTTACTCCCTATGGTCTCCTAGAATTATTTTTGTTTTTTTTTAATATATTTTTATTGAATTATTGTGGATTTCATACATCTTAATCATATTTAGATCCCCTTCCCTTCTGCACTCCCCCCACCATAGTTCACTTCATACACTTGTCATAAAAAAAGGATGTTAAAAGCTATGAGTCAAGTTCTGTGCTCCCAAATGCCCTTTTGTGTGTGTTCATCCACTGGATGAACTGTTGTTCATACTGTTTAGAATCACCCCCCAAAAAATTCAGCTCTCGGGGCTGGAGAGATTAGCTCTTTTTTTTTTTTTTTTCACTTTTTTTTTCTTTTTTTTTTTTTTTTTTACCTATTGCGTAAAATACATTTTTTCAAAAAATTTCATTTGTTTTTTTGAGTAGTTTATATATTCTGGACATTCAATGCTTGTCAGATGTTTCTGTGGTGAACGTTTCCTCCCACTTCGTGGGATTTCTCTTCACTTCCTTGATTGTTTCTTTTGATGTTACAGAGCTTTTGAGTTTAAAGAGGTCCTAATTGTCATTGTCAATCTTAATTTCTTGTGCAGCTGCTGTTCTGATTTCGGTAAGTCTTTTCTTTCGCCTATGTCTTGTAGTCTGCCAAACTTTTTCTTCTATCGCCTTTCAGAGTTTGGGGTTTCCTGTGAGGTCTTTGACCCATCTGAAGTTATTTTGTACAGGGCGAGAGTTGGGGGTTTCATTTCATTCTTATACAGGTGATGATCAAGTTTTGCCCAACACCACTTGCTGAAGGATGCTGTCTTTTCTCCATTGTGTCTTCTTGGCCCCCTTGTCAATATAAGATGGCTGAAATTGTAGTGCTCGATTTGGGATCTTCAGTTTTGTTCCATTGATCAGTGGTTGTTTTTGTGCCAGTACTAGGCTATTTTTATGGACTATAGCCCTTGTAGTATAGTTTTAGTCTGGTATAGAGATCCTCCCTGTGTAGCTTTTTCGATCCAGGGTTGTTTTTTTGGCTATTCAGGGTCTTGTTTTCCCAAAAAAACCCTTGTGTTAAATTGATACAAGGTTCAGTTAGAATGGACCATTTTTACAATGTTTGTTAACTTTTCCCCATCCATGAGCAGGGGAGGTTTTTCCATCTTCTGAAGTATTCTTCAATTTCTTTCTTAAAGGTTTAAAATTTTTGTTGTTAGAGGTCTTTGGTTCTTTGGTTAGGTTGTTCCTATGTATTCGCGGGATATTGTGAGTTGGATGGTCTCTTTGAATTCTTTCTCCACGTGTTTGTTCTTGGTGTAAAGAAAGGCTATTCCATGATTTTTTTTTTTGGTTCATTTCTTATACTGCCACTTTTGCTGAAGCTGTTAATCATTTCTAGAGTTTTCTGGTGGAGTTTTAGCATCCTACATAAACAATCATGTCATCCGCAACTAGGAATAGCTTGATTCTTCTTTCCACTTTAGTACTCACTTTAATTTCCTTTTCTTGTACTTATTGCTCTAGCAAGTTTTCAAGCACTATAAAAGAGGAGGGGTGACAGGGGAGCCATGCCTATACTGTTCTTTGCAGACGACCCATGTTGATCCCAGCACCCACATGGTGTAAGAACCATCTTCACTTTATTTCAGGGGAATCCCAACGCCCTCTATTCTGACCTCTGCGGTATTGGATGCACCGGTTTGTACCAACCTTACATGCAGGACCGTTACTCCATGTACATAAAATATATAAATCAATTTCTAGAAAAAAATCAACTCTCCCTCACAAAGCAGTGATAAGCTGCCAAGAGTTCTTACCAAAGTTGTGGCCTCCTCTCCATCTCTCCAGTTCTGTGCTGGATTTTTGTCTGGGTTGAGCTTATGTGGGTCTCATGCATGCTGTTACCAGTGCTTTAAGTTCATATGAACAAGTCCCCAGAGCTCTTCTGCACTTGTGGGTGGGTGATGCTTACTAAAGGGTCTGTCTGGTACCCACCCACTCTGCCGTCTCTTATTCTATTCTTTGGCCCGTTGTGGCTTTTTGTGTTTTATTACCTTTCGTGTAGAAGACGCTTGGTGGATGATGAGAGTTCGAGAGGATGTATTCCCTCTGTACTTTGTTCCACTTATGTTTCTGGCAACTTAGGTATAGAGGTTCATTGTAAGTATATATGTCACTTAGGGTTGGGGCTCTCACAAACACTTATTCTCGTGTTGACCTTTGTGGAACTCTTTAATAATCTCTGTTCCAAAAGAAGCTTCCTTTTGCGAGTGGTGACTGGCCATTACTTGTCTACTAAATATAGGTCCAGTGTTTAAGATATAGTTTAAAAAACATGATATTTGTCTAGGGATGTTGACAGACTTAGGGCTTTCTCTAAAATCTCTCATCCTCTCTCGCCATGTGTATTTGGGTTTGTTTACAATGTCACACATGAGTTCCCTCCTATTGAGGAGGGTTTAAGTCTGATACGGTAGCTGGTGATTATCGCCAAGATAAAAGGCCACTACTGCCCAAGTAGTTTGCTATGCTGGTTATTGTTATGGTTATCAGGCTTTAAAGATGCAGTTGAATCACTGATTTTTCTCCCATAGCAACTTATCCTCTGATACTAGGGGAGCTAGACTTCAGGGGAGGTGGCTTCCAGGTCAATCTCCCACGTTCCATTGTTCCAGGTCCTGTGTCTGAAGTAAGTTCTGTCTTCAGCATATACCTTTTCAGTATTATGTATACCTTCATGTTCTGGGGAAGAAATCAAAGGGCTGTGCAATCGCTGTGTAAATTTGGGAGACTCTTGGACACTGACCAACAACTTAAAGGGAGGTTTCTCCTGTGTGGCACTGTGTTTTCGTTATGCTGTAGGCTTCAGGCTGTATATGGAAATGTACAGATATGTGTGTGTTCTTTTCTTTGTTTTAAATTTTTTCTTAATTTATTTATTCTGTATTGTGTAGAATGTACTGTCTTCATGCAAGTTTGTGTACCCTCATGTGTGTTGTATTAGTCAGGGTTCTCTAAAGAAACAGAATAACAGGACGAATATATCGCTATTAAAATTTATTGATTTGTTCACATGACAGAGTTCAAGAGTCCAACAGTAGCTGCACCAAACTGGAAAGGCCGAGATGAGAATCAGGGAACTGCTCATTCCTCAAGGCTGGATATCTCAGTCAGTCCCAATCTAGTGCTGAAGGTCCAAATGGATTCCAGAATAGATTCCAGGCGATCTGCCGGTCTCAGTACACGCTGGGATCGAAAGGTTGATCACAGCAACAAGACAAACTCACCAGATGAGAGAGGCAAACCGCAGGAGAAAAAGGACAGCTGCTTCTGCTGTGGCCTTTTATACTGCCTGCCGCAAAGGTAAACCCACATTTGGGGTGGGCCTTCTGGGTTGAGGCTTGGTCCAATCAGAAGACCTTTTCTCTTTATTTGTTCCTTAGTCCAGTCAAGTTGACACCAAGTATTAACCATCACAAACTCCAAACAGACAAGATAAAAAAAAAAAAAAAAAAATAAATAGCCTCTCCTTATGTTATGCCTTAATGTCAATTGCAAAAAATGACGAGGTCATAATTCCACCTAAAATGTTATAAATATCTCATGTGCAATAGAAAGCATTATATCTTAGAGTAGGTGGTAACGTCCTTGAGAAGAACTTAGTACTTCAGAATCTAATAACCTAAATACGACAACACTTAACACATATCTCGTTGCCACAGTCAAAAGGAACAAACACACGTATCCACTTAATATCCATACACACACACACACACACACAACACCACATATACACACATATATGAACAAGCACATCCTTAACCAAATAGGACAAAAAAAGCTTAATATCCGATTATAATCCACATTTCTGCGACTGGTCCCATGGCATCAGCTGATATTTATGACTACCTTCTTCTAATACCCATTCTGTATTTCCTCCACCATCAGCAAGCACCTTGCAGGTCTTGGCTCTTTACCCTGGAGGAGTGACCCATACCTCATCCCTGAAGGGTCTCGGCCATTTATTGTCCTGTCTACTTTGGGTTGTTGGAGTTTCCAACTGACCTTAATCATAGGACATGGTAGCACCAGAAGGCGCCCCTACAGCATCTCCTGCCTTCCCGACATAATCTTCCTTGCCCCCATTGTTCACTTGGCAGGTACTTTTGGGGGCGGTGGACTCTCTCCTGGGCTGCTGCTAGTGGGTCGCATCTCTGAGGCCTTCTGGGCAGGGCCACCCTTCATTTTTGCAGCTGGTGACTGGTGCTTCAGGTTTGGTGCCTTTGTGTCCTTGTGAGGGCAGGCTCCTAAGGCACAGACACCCAGAAGTCACTCAGGCAAGAACTTTTGGGGGTGGTCTCTCTCCTGGGCTGCTGCTAGGGGTTCACGTCTCTGAGGCCTTCTGGGCGGGAACGCCCTTTGCCTTTGGAGCTGGGACCAGAGGGTCAGCGGGTTTGGGTCGGTGCCTCTGCACCTTTGTGCGGGCTGGCTGGAAGTCACTCAGGCAGGTACTTTTGGGGGTCGACTCTCTCCTGGGGTGCTGGTAGGGGGTCGCGTCTCTGAGGCCTTCTGGGCGAGACTGCCCTTTGCCTTTGGAGCTGGGACCAGAGGGTTGGCGGGTTTGCATCGGTGCCTCTGCACCTTTGTGCAGGCTGGCCAGAAGTCACTCAGGCAGGTACTTTTGGGGGTGGACTCCTGGGCTGCTGCTAGGGGGTCGCGTCTCTGAGGCCTTCTGGGTGGGATTGCCCTTCGCCTTTGGAGCTGGGACCAGAGGGTCGGCGGGTTTGGGTTGGCGCCTCTGCACCTTTGTGCGAGCTGGCTGGAAGTCACTCAGGCAGGTACTTTTGGGGATAGACTCTCTCCTGGGCTGCTGCTAGGGGCTTGCGTCTCTGAGGACTTCTGGGCGGGACACCCTTTGCCTTTCTTTGGAGCTGGGAACAGAGAATGGGCGGTTTGGGTCGGTGCCAATGCCCCTTTGTGCGGGCTGGCCAGTACCACGAAGCGGGCTAGGTCAGGTCAGGCATATAACCGCCCCCCTGCCGGAAATCGGTGAGAATCCAAGTGGGACTTTTTTTTGGAGAACTTTCAGAACAAGACGAGAAGAGTGGCTATGGCTTCCAATATTCCAATATATAAACAAAATTTGAAAGCCTGAAAACCTGAACAAGTCAATACTCCATAAACAAGGAGGAGGAAAGGAAAAAAAAAAGGCATCTGAAGGAGGGAAAGCAAAACCATCCACTAACATAGTGAAAGGTATTTGTGATCTGAACCACAAAAGGGAAGCCCACATCCCAGCGGGACACGACGAATGGACAACATGGGAAAGGCACGGGATAATACCACAGCACGGGATAATACCACAGGCAGGCTCTACCAAACCTTTAGGAGATAGCTACAATGGGAAACCCCTTGGAGGAGACCCATGGAACAGATCTTAGAGGAATAATTGCAGACCTAGCAGAGAAATTAAAGAAATTAAAGTAAGAATTCAGAGAAACTAACGAGAGAGAAGAAGAACTCAAAAAGGACTAGAGAGATACCATGACAAACATTGGAAAGAACTAAGGAAAGAGATTGAAAAACTCCAGCAAGAACTACAGGGAGAAAACGACCAACTCGGGAAAGGAAACGTAGAAACACTGAAAAAAAGGAAGCCAACCAACGCAGTAAGGAGCACCACGTAAGAGATTTAGAAGCTCAAAAAGGAAATGAAATACTAGAAAACACAGGATGAAATGAAAAAGGAAATTAGAATACTCATCCAATCAAGAAGAAAGGAAAGGATACCAAGCCTCAGAAGTAGAATGAGGAAGCAAAAAAAAAAAAAAAAAAAAAAAAAAAAAAAAAAAAAAAAAAAAAAAAAAAAAAAAAAAAAGATTATGAAAAATTAAAAATACACAAAAGTGGAACAATAACAACCAGGAAAGTGGGACACTATGAAAAGACCCCTGAAAAAGGAAATTGAGGAAGACATCAGAAGATTGACAAACCTCCCATGCTCTATGGATGGGAAAATAAATATAGTAAAAATGTCCATCCTGCCCCCAAACTAGTGTACAGATTTAATGCAATCCCAATTCAAAATCCCCAAGAGTTTCTAAACAGGCTTGGAAAAAAAAAGCATCAATTTCATTTGGAAAAAACAAAAGGCCCCCCAAATAGCCAAAAAGCAACCCTGAGTGGAAAAGAGCCCATTACAGTGGGGATTTCTATACCAGACACAAACTATACTACAGGGCTATAGTCATTAAACAACAGCCTGGTACTGGCACAGAAACCGACCAGTGACCAATGGAATAAAACTGAAGATCCAAACCTGAGCTCATATAATTTCATCCAATCATATTTGACAAGGGAGCCAAGAAGTACAATGGAGGGGGGGGGGGGGGACAGACCGCATCTTCAGTAAGTGGTTTTGGCAAAACTGGATCACCACTTGTAGGAGAAATGAAATTAAACCCCTACCTCTCACCCCATACAAAGTCAACTCCCAGATGGATCAAAAGACCTCAACATGAAACCCCCAAGTCTCGAGGTGATAGAAGAGAAACTTTGCAGCAGGATTTACATGACATAGGCGTAGGAAAAAAAAAAGACTTCCAAAATAAGACAGCACTGCACAAGGAAATAAGATCGACAATGACAATTGGACCTCATTAAACTCAAAAAGTTTCTGTACATTAAAAGAAACAAATAAAGGAAATGAAGGAGGGAAAACCCACAGAGTGGAGGAAACCTTACTGCAGATACATCTGGCAAAGCCTTAATTTCCAGAGTATTACAAGTACTCAAAAAACAAAGGAAGAAAGAAAAACAATATTGAATCACTCAAAAGATGAAACAAAGATTGAATAGGGAGACTTCACAGAGGCGGAATTAGAGTTGGCCGAGAAAAACACCCTTAAGAAGTGTTCACATCGCTAATAATTACAATGGACAATGCAAATTAAAACCACTTTGAGCTTTCATCTTACCCCAATCAGGGACTGGCTAGGATCAGGTATCCGAAATGATACCACGGTGGAATGGTTGTTGGGAAAGGGGAACACTCCTCCATTGCTGGTGGGAATGTACACTTGTTACAGGCCACTATGGAAGCCAATGTGGAGTAACCCTTAGAAGACTCAAAATGAGCCCTTCCATTTGACCCAGTCATACCACTCCTGGGTCTCTACCCACACGACACATCTTACGGCAGAGATACCTTGCCACAGCTATGTTTATTGCAGCTCTGTTCACAATAGCACAAAACTTGGATGGAACCAGCCCAGGTGCCTCAACTGAGAGTTTGATAGAGAAAATGTGTACATGTATACAATGGAGTTTATGCAGTGGTAAAGAGGGACATCATGAACTTTGCAGGTAAATGCGTGGAACTAGAAACTGTTACAATAAATGAAGTAACACAAACTCAAAAAAAAAAAAAAAAAAAAAAAAAAAAAAACAAATGGTGTCCCTCATCTGTGGATTGCTAGCGCCAATAACCGATACCAATATTTCTCAGGAGAGGGATGCATAGTAACGAACAACAACAGAAAGACTGGCTCAGACACCTGCTGATGAAATGGTTAATTGGGACGGGTGGGAGGGGCGGGGCGGGAACACGGGGTATATTCGATTACTGAAATATTTAATTGAAATGAGTTCAAAAGTATCCAGTTTGCCAGACCACTGTCTACAGGTTACATGTGTTTTCGGACTTAGTAAAAGTTAAAAATGTCCATATTAAACAACATTGTTTTGAAGGCTGATAAAAACAAACGGTAATGCATCTGAGTAAATGGCGCATATAATTCGCTGTGCCCACATTGGCTTACATAAAATTCTTGTGTAGTAGAGGCAAGAAACTTTGGGGATTTGGACACATACAAATGTTCTCTATAATTTCTCTGTTGTACCGTATCACCTTGTTAGCATTCTCTTTAATATGATTTAACGTAAAAATTACGTTTGCTTCCCAAGTTAATCATATATAGTCACCTAAAACAACATGGGTGAATTTGATGAAATTTGTGCCTTGACTCCACCCTACAGTCATGTATAATACAACTGTCTTCTGGAGACTCATACGCTAACAAAAGGGGGGGGGGATACAGAAGACATGAAACCTTTTCCACCCCTTGCAATTCCAAATCTTACAAAACTAACTCTGGGAAAAAGATTTGTTTGCTCCCAACAGGACAAAATGTCACCAACGTAACGTCTGAGAAAGAAAAGATACAGTTTTGCCTTGAGTAGGATGTACCAAAAAGTGGTAACGGAAAGGCCTGACCCGTCTGAACTTTCAAAGGAAGAAAAGCCTCTAATTGCCATAAACATCGAACCCCTCTATGGATCCTACATGTAACAACGAGTTATAATGAGTCCTAATGGAAACTTACCTTCTAGGAGCCACAAAGGTTATGATTTATGAGAGGACTTTCTTGCCGTCCCCCCCATAGAACAAGGAGAACTATGACGATGATGAGATTGCTCTCCAACTGTAAATTAGAGACACCTCTTTGTAGAGGGTTAATCTCTTAGAAAACGGTTAACAAAAATGCTTTCTTTTATTGACTACTAGACATGGGGAACTGTGGAAGGATTACTCTCTGTTCAGAACCAAATCTAATACTAAAGTCCTAGGGCTATTGCACTTCAGGCAAAATATATTAATACAGGAGCTCTGACATCAGCAATGGATTGTTCTACAAGGTGCGATGTTGGCCAGGGGATCCCGGGCCCCACAAAAGGTAAGGGTTCCTTGCCTCTAAGTTGGGAAACATGCAGGAGGAGAGGCAAATAAGACCCTGCTGCCGAATAACCTACTTAACATGGGCAGGGATGTATTGAGACACACATTGCAGTTGTATTGTACAGATGGCCTCTGGCATTCCAGAGAGTGTACCAAAGGCCATAAAACCAATAAAGCCAAAATTGGGTCTCCCTGAGTCAGCGCAAGACTCCACCGTCAGCACCAGCTACAACCTCACCCCTGCCTGGGAAAATGTGCAGCAGAGGGCCACATTGTGGCCTGTATATCCCCAATCTAATGCCATTGGCTCTCCCCTTTGAGAAATAACCCCATGGTGATGCCACAAGCTATACACCCTCTACAGGTTAGGCAGGAGAGTTTATAAGCCACAGTAAGAACCTGTATAATTTAACTAGGGGAAAATTGTAATTATGGCTTAACATATTCCAAACTGTGTCTATGCTAAAGTAACCTACAATAACTCTTAGTGCTGCTTAAATACCTATATATCTTAATGCTTTTTCTTCATTAGTAGGATCAAAGGTTATTCCTGGACAAACTGGTAGCTCATGAAAGGAAACAGCCGATTGCCGCGTCCAGTTAAACAGCTCCAGGACGAGAGGGACTGTTTTACCTCTCATTCCACCTGTGCCCCTTTTTCTCAAGCCTAGGGAACAACCCCCTGCGGAAAGGGGGGCGTGTTAGTAGAATGTACGGGCTGCGATGGGGGTGAATTGTGAAACTACAGCATGTAGTTCTGGACCAACTCCTTTTGATCAACTTGATGACCAAACACCTTCACCCCCCACCAGGATGGTGGGGCTGTAGGTGTTTGGGAAAAACAGCCTGCAGATAGGTTTGCATGAAGGATGTTGTACTCATGGATTATATCACTTATAGCTAAAAATGAAAAAAAAAAACTGAGAGAAAGATGCAGGGACAGTTATGGCAGACCGCAGCATTGATCTGGATGGGTTGGGGGTGGGGGGGGAGGGAAAGGGAACTAAGCCTGAACTGGAATTGGAAAAAAATGTCTGAAATGCACAAAAGCATCAATAAAAACCTAATAAAAAAAAAAAAAACGGTAATGGCCTGCGAGTTACATGGCGATATTATAATTTGCTGTTGTCCATTTGTTTGCATAAATCTGTATAACAATAACTTTGGGAATTGCCAATACAAATGTTTCTCTATAATTCTCTCTCTTATAGTTCCTCGTTAGCTTCTCTTTCACCTATAGTGATTTAACTAAAATTAAGTTTGCTCCCAAGTTATCCAAAGCAAAACAGCTGGGTGAATTTGATGAACTCTGTGCTTTCTGTTCCATACTATGTATGTATATCAAATGCCTCTATGGAGCCCCTGGGTCACAAAAGCAAAATTACTAAAAAAAAAGGGGGGGGTTTATACAGTTATATATGCAAACCTTTTGTCAAAACTTGGCTCTTCAATCTTTTTATTTTTTTTATTTTTTCTTTGTGTATGAATGATCTTCTGCTGCAGGTCTTGTGACCGTGTTGTGCAGCCAATTAAATCAAATCTTTAACTTACGGAAAGATTTGTATTTCCAAAGTCAAAATTCCCAACTTAACGACGCTGAGAAAGAGTACTGCTTGTCATTGCGTAGGTGTACCGAAATTGCCAACCAGAAAGGTTGGCGCGCGTCTGACATTGAAGAGAAGACAAGCCTGCAGATTGCCATAAAACATCGATAACCCCTTGTCTGAATCTACTTTGTAACAAATCTACTTTAAATGGTCTAGAACGAAACCCTCCTTCTAGGTGACAAAGGTCTTTAATTCGAGAGACTTTTTACTCTTCCCCATAGAAAAGGAGAAATATATGTGTTGGGTCGTTTCGACGTGTAAATTGGAGACAACTGTTATACAAGGTATCTCTATATAAACGATAACAACACCTTCTGTTAATGTGATAATAGGACATGGACTGTGAAAGATTATTCTCATTCAGTAACCTAATATAATATTAAAGGTCTCTTTATAGCTATGCACTTAAGCAAATTATTAATATAAGGAGGCTCTGATCGCATTTATATTCTACAAGGTATGTTTGGCCGGGATCACAGCCCCCCAAGTAACAGGCTCCTTGCGTCTCAACTGGGATACTGCGGAAGAGCGGCATAAGGCTGCTGTCCGAAGACCTGATGTTAAAATGGGAAAGAGTAGTGAGCACCCATGCAAGGGTCAGTTGTCTTGAATACCAGGAGTGTTACCAAGGCCATACAATAAAGAATATTGTCTCCTTGAGTCAAGCAAGATCCTCTGTCACGCCAGGTACACCTCCACCTGCCTGAAATCAGAGGCAGCCATATGCCTGTATTATCCCAAATCTAATTTGCATTAGCTCTCTCCTTGGAGATAACCCATGGCTGATGCCACAAGCTTACATTATAAACTCTTAGGAGATGTATAAGCCACAGTAGACCCGTCATCTTAACAGAAAAAAAATGTTAATTCATGGATTAACATACCATCCAACATCTGTGTCTATACCAAAGTAAACTACCCGTAACAATTAGTGTCATTTAAATACCTATATATCTAATTGCTTGTGCTTCATTAGTAGGATCAAAGGTTATTCCTGGACAAACTTCAGCCCTGAAAGGAAACAGCCAGACTGCCCAGAGCCAAGACACAGCTAGAGGAAAGTTGGAGATACTGTTCTGCTTCTAATCCACCTGTGCCCTTTTCTAAGCCTAGGGAACAATCTGCGGAAGAGGGGGTGTGGTAGAATATAAGGGCTGCTATTTGGGTGAATGGGTGAAACTACCAGCAATATATTTGGACACTCATTTAATCACTTGATTGAACATACAAGCCCCCCGCTGGATGGTGGGACCCATGAGCTGTGGTGTGGGTTTGGGACAAAACTGCTTGCAATTGGTTTTACGATGAAGGATACTTGTACTCCTAACTTATCACTTATTGCTAAAAATGAAAAAAAAACAAAAAAATGAGAGATGTAGGCAGTTATGGCAGCATGCATGATCTGGCATGTTGTGGGTGGGGTGGGGGAAGGGAAGGGAAATTGCCTGAACTGAATTGGAAAATGATGTTGAAATACACAAGCATCAATTAAAAAGAAGAAAAAGAATTTTTCTTTTTTTTCTTTTGCTTTATTTTCATTTTTGTGTGTATGCATTGGTTGCGTGTAGTCAGAATTCACCCATGTTATGCAATGTCCCTGGAGGATAGAAGAAGGGATCAAAATCTCTGGGTCTGGAGTTATGGACAGTTGTTAGCTACATGTGGGTGCTAGATTTGAACGTGGGTCTTCTGCAAGAAACAACCCAAGCTCTTAACCACTGCATCATTTCTCCTGTTGCTTATTGAGTTTTTTAATTCCATCTTCATCTCGTTTAGGTTTTCTTCAATAATTCTATTTCCATGATTTCACTTTTCAGATTCCTGAATTGTTTTTCATTATAATCAGTAGTATATCTGTATTTTCTTGAGCATCAGTCAATAGTTTATTCCTATTTTATTTGAGTTCCTGAGATTGTTTGTGTGTTTCTTTAAACGTCCTTGAATTCTTTTTTTACTTTTTATTTTTTAATAAAATTTTTTTCTTGACATTTTGTGTATTTATACATGATTTTTTCCTTCAATTTAGACATACCTCCTTTCCTGCCCCCCACCCCTCCCCAGTTCATTTGTTCAGCCATACACTGTCCTACATCTTTCTCTCAGTCTTTTAAAGTTTTCTTTTTCTGCAGAGGTTATTGTTTGGGGCAGAATTAACTCTATCAATCCGTTCTTTGACCTCGTCCTTATGTTGTTGTTCCTTCCCATTTTTATGGTCCCACAATATTCTGTATATAAGGTCACCATATGTACCCAGAATATGTCTGTGGAATAAACCTGTATGGTACATTCTGACATATGTTTAGGAATTCACATTTTTTCTCTTTAATTTTATATTACTCTTAAGATTTGAATACCATACCTTCCACCCCCTATACAGTAATTACAATGTCTGAAAATAAGTGGTAAGTTAATTCTAGGGCACATTAAGAGATTCACATTATAAAACAGCACAGTTACTTTCAGATAAAAAGCGATTAACAATAATGATGATTCAGCTTTCCTTTCAACTGGGGGGATTTGGTGCTAGCACCCACACGTGAGGGGTTTGTTTTTTGAGGGTACTGTGTTACTTCACTTTGCATATGGCTTCATTTCCATCCATTACCTGAAAAGTTCATGATGTCATCTTTCTTTACTGCTACATAGTTACTCCATTGTGTAGATGTACCACATTCTGTTTATCCACTAATCGTTGAGGCGATTTGCGTTGATTCTAGCTCTTTGCTATTGTAAAGAGAGTGCAATAAACATAGATATGCGTGATCTTTTTGTGTAGGATGAGTCTTGTGTGTATATTCCCAGGAGTGTGTATGCCTAAGGCAGGTTATAAGTACATTTGAGCCTTTTTTTAAATTTATTTTTTTATGTGTATGTGCAACTGTCTGCAGTAGTCTGTGTACCCAGTTTTTGCAATTGCCGCAGAGGTCAGAAGAGGGGCATTGGATTCCCCTGGCAATGGAGTCAAAGATGGTTCTCAGCCGCCACTGTGGGTTCTGGGGATCGAACCCGGGTCCTCTGCACAAACGTCTGCACCTTAACTGTTATAGACCATCTCTCTAGCCCCCATTTTGAGCCTTTAAGGGTTCTCCACACTGCTTTCCACAGTGGTTGTATGAGTTTACATTCCACCCCAGTGGAATGAGTGTTCCCCTTTCCCCACACCTCTCCAGCATTTGGTTTGTCTTTTGTTTTCTTCCTCTTAGCCAGTCTTATTGGGTGCGATTAAATTTAATAGATGGTTTTTATTTGCATTTCCTTAATTATTAATGATGTTGAACACTTTTTAAGGTGTTTCTCAGCCCTCTTTATTCTTCACTGGTGAAGTCTCTGTTCAGCTCTTTACTCCATTTTGAGTGAGTTCATTGTTTTCTTAGTTCTTTTTTTTTTGAGTAGTTTATTATTTCTGGAAGTTACTGCTCTGTCAGATGTATTCACTGGTGAAGATTTCCTCCCCTCTGTGGTTTTCTCTTCCACTTCCTTGATTGTTTCTTTTGCTTTACAGAGCTTTGAGTTTGATGAAGTCCCACTTGTCAGCTGTTGACCTTATTTCCGCAGCTGCGTTTGGTTAGAAAGTCTTTTCCTACTCCTATGTCTTGTAGGTTGTACCAACATTTCTTCTATCCTTTCAGGGTTTCTCCATGAAGTCTTTGATCAACTTGGAGTTGATTTTTGTACAGGGTGACGAAGTAGGGCCTGTTTTATTTTGTTCTTCTGAATTGGTATCCATTTTTGCCAGCACCATTTGCTGAAGATGCTATCTTTCCTCCATTGAGGTCTTTTTTTTTTTTTTTTTTTTTTTTTTTTTTTTTTTTTTTTTTGCCCCTTTGTCGAATATGAGGTGGCTGAAATTGTATGAGCTCAAGTTTGGATTTTCCATTTTGTCCATTGGTCATTGGGTCTGTTTTTGTGCCCAGTACCAGGCTGTCTTTATGACTATACCTGTAATATAGTTGAAGTCTCGTAATGATTCCCCTACCTATTGCATTTTTCACTCAGGGTTGCTTTAGCTATTTGGGGTTTTTGTTTTTCTTATTGTCATTTAAGGATTTTTTTTCCCCAAGTCTTTGAAGAAACTCATGGGATTTTATTGGGATTGCATTGCATCTGCCTATTAATTTGGTAGAATGACATTTTTACTATATTAATTTTTCCAATCCATGAGCCTGGAAGGTTTTTCCATCTTTTTTTTTTTTTTTTTTTTTTTTTTTGGTGTGTTTGAGACAGGCTCTCCTGTAGCCCCAGCTGGCCTGGAACTCACTTTGTGACCAGGCTGGCCGTGACTCACAGAGATCCACCTGCCTTTTCCTCCCGAGTGCTGGGATTAAAGGTATGCATCACCACACCTAGCTCCATCTTTTTGATGTCATCTTCAGTCTCCTTCAGGGGTTTAAGTTTTTGTTGTAGAGATCTTTGGTGTTCTTGATTAGGTTTGTTCCCAGGGTTTGTTTTGTTTTTTTGTTTGTTTTTTTTTTTTTTGAGGCTATTGTGAGTGGGGGAGGTTTCTTATATTCCTTCTCCAGTTGCTTGTTCTTGGTGTAAGAAAGGCTACTGATTTTTCTAGGTTAATTTTTTTTTAGTTACACTTTACTGACTCCTAGTTTCTAGGAGTTTTCTAGAGGGTTTTTAGTATCCGTCAAGTAAACTATCATATCATCTGCAAAAGGTATAGTTTGACTTCTTCTTTTCCAATTAGTACTCCTTTAATTTTCCTTTCTTGTCTTACTGCCCTAGCAAGCATTTCAAGTGCTATATATGAAGAGTCGATGGTGATGGGGCCAGTCTTGCCAGGTTTCTGATTTTAAGGGGAATATTTAACTTTTCTCCATTTTGCGATGATGCTGGCTGTGGGTTTGCTTATATGGCTTTGATTATATTGAAGAATGTTCCCTTCAGTCTATTCCCTCTAGAACTTTTAAACATGAAGGGATGCTGTATCTTGTCAAAGGCTTTTTCTGCATCAATTGAGATGATTCCTGTGATTTTTGTCTTTCAGTCCATTTATGTGTTTTGTGATATTTATTGATTTTCATTGTGTTGAACCCATCCTTCATCTCTTGTACTGAATCCAACTTGATCATGATTGATGATATTTTTTATGTGTTCTGTATGGGATTTGCAAGCAATCTGTTTCGCATCTACATCATTTTGTACTGGGAATACATTAGTCCATGAATACATTCTTCCATGTTCTTTTGGCTTTCATTAGTTTGTACTGAGAAGTCAGCTGTAATTCTGATGGATTTCCCCTTACATGTAATTTTTTGTTTTTCTCTTGTCGCTTCAATTGTTTTATCTTTGTTTTGAACATCTAGCATTATTATGAGATGACATGAGGAATTATTTTTCTGACATTTTTATTGGATTTTATTGGGTTTTTATTTGTATGTGTTTTTTTCAGTTTGGGATAATTTTCTTCTGTTATCCTGTTGAACTATCTGATCAATACTGTTGTCCTGGGATTCTTCTCCTTCCTCTATCCTGTGATGTGGAGAGTTGGTCTTTTCATATTATCCACATTTCTGGTTGTTCCACTGTTGTTTTTTAAAATTTTTCTAATCTTTACTTGAAATCTTAGTGTTCATGATTCCTGCAGGTCTGATATTCTTTTTTCTACTTCATCTATTCTGCTTCTGAGGCTTTCTTCCATCTTTTCCTGTTGTTTGGATGAGTGTTCACAATTTCCTTTTTCATTTCTTCCTGTGTCTTCTTCAGTATTTCCACTTCCTTTGGAAACTTGACATTCTCAACTTGTAGCTCCTTGTGGTGGTCAGGTTTTTTTTGTTTTGTTTGGTTTTGTTTTGTTTTAATTTCCGCTGGGATCTTTTCAGTGTTTCTATTTCCTTCTGGAGTTTATCATTCTTTCCTTCTAGATCTTGAGTTTTTCATTTCTCCCCTTAGTTCTCTGATTTGTTCTTTACATTCTTTGATTTTTTTGTACTAGTCTATGATTTTCTTCTAAGTCCATGTCTTGGTTTCCTCAGAGGATCTCATTGTTGGGATTTCTATAGGACTGGATGGATTTCGGTGTGGATTTTCTTTGAGTTTTCCCATGTTGTTGTTTTTTCATTGTGACTTGGCCATGTGAGGTTTTTTTGTGGGTTTTTTTTTTTTTTTTTTTTTTATTCTGTTGCTGATCTCAAATGTTAATATAGAGGACTGGTTGGTCACTCACTGTGCTTCCTGCCGGTCATTTCCTCTATGTTGGCTGTGCAGCCTAGAATCACTAACTCTGTGCCATCTGCACCATCACTTCGAGGGGGTGGGGTAGAAGGTTTGTCCCTTTGGTCCCCATATTGGCCTCCTGGGCATGACTGGGTGACTGTGCCCATGCTGCTCATGCAGGGGGAGGGGTGTGGTTTCCCTCCTGGTCCCTGAGGACCACTTTTATGGCCCACTTGAGCATGGGCTGGCCTCCTGGAAGTCTAAGTTCTTGAATTCTTTGATCATGTTTATGATTGTTCTTTTAAGTTCTGTGTCCTGGGGTTCCTCGGTGTAGTCCTCGTACAGGACTGGTGGCATTTGGTTGGAGCATGCTACCTTGTTCTCATATGATTTTTATTTTGCCTTGTGACTGGGCATATGGGATTCTTTGTTGTTGTTGTTGTTGTTGTTGTTGTTATATGTCCAATATCAAAATCCAGCCTATCAGTTTTGAGTATAAGTTTGGTTCTGTTTTTCTTGCCATAGTAATTAGGTTGCTTTTTTATTAGGTATGAATAAATAGTTGCTCTGTGCTTCAGGTTTCCACTTTTGATTTTTTTTTTTTCATTAGAGGGTCGGGGTAATTCCAGTATGGTCCAGTGTGCCAGTGAGTGTGGAAATTAGGAAGGAGTGTGTTGATTTCAAGCAGCTCACCAGGGTGTGCTAGCTGAGGTTTCCATCCCAGTTACTGGGAGGGGCTGCAAAGGAATGGGAGGGTTCTAACTAACTTGCCAGGGTATAGGAGGCATGGTTACTTTCATGGTCTATGAGTTCAAGGCCAGCTTGGTCTACATAGTGAGTTCCAGGACAGCTAGGGCTACAGGGAAACCCTGTCTCAAAACAAAACACCCCCCCAAAAACCCAACAAATTTTCCTTCCTAGTTAAGCTATGTAGTATCTCTCCAGTCCCAGGCACAGTGGACACCAGTGGGGTCTGTGTTGTCGTATGCCACCAGTTCTGCTACTCTCAGCTCCATCAGTCCAGCACTTATCTTTTCTCTTTTTGATTGCCAGATTCTTTGTTCAGGGATGTGGTCAATGCTGATTTGGTTTCATGCTAGGCTTGCAGCATTACTGTCTCCAAAGCTTTTCTTACTGAAGTTAGCTTGTGTGTTCATAACTTTTTTATTACAGCCTCTAGGACCAGGACAAGCTGCTTCCAAGTTACCATGCTTGGTTATTGGTTGCTTTGTATATATTAGAGGATTGTGTCTCTTTTGAAAAATTTTTAGAGTGCTTTTACTTTAAAACTGTGGATGTCTTTGCTTTAACTGTATCTAGTACAGGTATTAAACCAATGGAAAAGGATAAAGACAACACTTTGTATACACTATGAGTGCAAGTGAATTGTATTCAACTGTATTCAAATTACTGCATTTAAGAGAAAGCATAGTAGAATGCTGAGCCAATGTTATAGGGAACTAAAGTATGTTGAGCTTGATCACCTGGTAGATAGGAAGCATGGTGTGATGACAGGATGGGTGTGTTTTTTATTGTATGTGGATGTTTGACACACTGATCCACCATCCACATGCCTTGAACCAGTGTTCTCAGCAGAGGCTCTATTGCTTCAGAATACATCAGCTGTGAGGGGGATATGTCTTCAGAAAGAGCAGAGAATGTTTTGATTACTTCAGGATGAAAACTGGCATAACTAAACTTCAGGAAGAACATGGTGTTTCTCTAAAAGAGTTGAAGGACACTGCCTCCTGTTCACCATAATTTTGGTGAACTAAAATCTTGAAAAAAATTATGAGTGACATCAGAAATTGGCTCTAAGTAGGAGATCCCTCAGCTTGGTTTTGAATTTTCAAAATCCTATTTATAGTAGCAGCTGTGAAGATTTTTACTGCAAAAGATGATCAAACTGCAAAAGAAAAACAGAGAGAGACATGGCTTTGCCATTTGTCATTTAGATTGTGAATAGGCAGTGGGAAAACTTGAAGCAGTTAAATCCTAATTTGTTCCACAGAAAGGTGCATCTTTCTGTGGGGAGATGTTTCAGGAAAGTAGGTTTGTCTTGGTCTAAACTTCAGAATTGCAGTTTTGAAATTTCAACTATCTTCAAAGAAAAATTTCTTGGAAAGAATGTTCGACAGATCTTTTTTATTATTTTGTTATATATGTGCATATATATAGTTAGTACAGTGCATATTATTAAGTCTGAATCTTAAATATGCTTAAACATATCATATATTTGGTTTTTCACAATTAATGATTGGGTTTCTATTTTTCAAGATTAAATTGGCTATTTTGTTATGATTTTAAAAATATTTTATTATTTTTATTTCATGTGTATGAGTATATCGGCTGCATGTATGTAAGTGCACCTGCATCAAAAGAGGGTGAGGATTCCCTGGAACTGGAGTTAGGATGGTCGTTATCCACCATGTAGGTGCTGTGAACCGAACCCAGGTCTTCTGCAAAATCAGCCAGTGCTCTTAATCATTGACCCATCTTTCCAGTCCCTTGTTATGATTTTTGAATGAAATTTCTATTCATTTCATTGTAATTGTAGGAAATGAAGCTCAGTCCCCTGCTAGTTTGACATATGAAATACATCGAGTGCTTCCTGTTTGTCAGCTGTGCCGATGTCTGTCTCTGACACTGTGTTCCTGAGGTCTCAGAGTTCACAGCGATGCCCTTTCACATGCCACTCTTCCTAGCTTTTTTTTTTTTTTTTTTAATTTTTATTTTTTTATTTTTTTATTTATTTTTTGTATGTGTATGAATGTATGTTTGCATGCAGGTCTGTGCACCCGTGTCGTGCAATGCCGCGGAGGTCAGAAGAGGGTCTCGGATTCCCCTGGAACTGGAGTTCTCCTGGAATTGGAGTTACAGACGGTTCTTAGCCGCCATGTGGGTGCTGGGGATCGAACCCGGGTCCTCTGCAAGAGCGTCGGTGCTCTTAACCGCTAGGCTATCTCTCCAGCCCCGGTAGTGTTCTTTTTAGTGGTTGCTTTTTTTTTCTTTTAGTTTAGAGCTTTTAGTTATGTATTATATGATTTTTTTTTTACAGTTTGGCATTCTTTATATCATAAATCATAATATAAAAATTTCAAAGGAGATGTTAATTTGTGTAGTTGAGATGTTACAAATGGTAATTTAAACACATCAGATTAATCTTTTCCACTCTAAATTACTTCTTGGTGTTTATTTTATGACTAAAACAGAAAAAAATTATTAAAATATAAGCAAAGGTAATAGACTAAAATAGGAAACAAGTATTTCTTTTAAAATGAAAGTTAGCTTCTTATCCAGTTGATATTTTGGTCAGGTGATAACACTGTGTCTATGAAATGAATTATTAAACCATGTATGACGGGGCTCCAGCTCAGGTTCCACCTCAGCAGAACAAGTCACATCTACACTGTCATGCAGATGTAAGTTGTGCTTTTTATCTCCTTTATTTTAAAGAATTACAAATCATTCTTTTAGTCTAATTTTTCATTGCAGATATAATTAATGTTTATAAAGTTAAATTCACTGCTTTGATCTAAACAAATTTTATTTAGAGCTGAGCACGATAGTAGTGCACATAAATAAAAATTGGAAATATTTTTAGTGGCTATTTCCTTTTATTTAGTTATTTATATGTCAGTTCTAGTTTTCCTTCTCAGAAGCTAGCTAGATTTCCATTTGTTGTAAAATATAAAATGGAATTGTGTTCTTTGCTTTGATTATCATAGGCAAATTTTATGTTTTGAATGAGAAACTTGTCTTTAGAAATTAAACGAAGTTAACAATTATTACTCAAATTGAATTTTGACAAAAGGTGGAATCTTTAAAGTTTTATTTTTAGAAATGTATACATTTGTTTCTAAATATGAAGATAATTGCCCAAAGGAGTCTAGATATGTAACAAGATCTTGAACAAACTCATCTTTCTGGATGTTTCTTTCTCACATAGTATTCTTATACCTTGTTCTTTTTTTTTTTTTTTTTTTTACCTTGCAGTATGTATTTAGAAATTCATAGAGGATCAGATAGCTCAGTGAGTTAGTTGCAGTTAATAGGGTCTGTTGAGCAATGCTACAGAAAACAATTAACTAGCAATGCTAGTTAATTGTTTTCTATTCAATAGAATATCTTTTGTTTAAAATTTGTTTGTCTCTGATCTATCATTCAGTCAGTCATCTATCAATCAGTCACTTTGTAGCCCAGGATGGGTTTGATGTTATGATCCTCTTTTCTTAGCCTCCTGAAGGCTGAGATATGTACCATTAGTCTTATTAACTTCAAATGTGGCATATAACATAGACATGTACTGTTGATATTGGCTTGTAAGCATAGTTCTAACGTTAATTTAAAATATTTTTAAAATCTAATGATTTCAGTTTTATAATTTTTTTTTTTTTGTCTTTTTGAGACAGGGTCTCCCTTGTAGCCCCAGCTGTCCTGAGAAGGGTGAACTTTATTGATATTTTTTTAATCTATAGAAAGCTAAACTATAGCCAGGTGTGGTGGCCCATGCCTTTAATCCCAGCACTTGGGAGGCAGAGGCAGGTGGATCTCTGAGTTCAAGGCCAGCCTGATCTGCCTAGTGAGTTCCAGGCCAGCTGGGGCTACAGGGAGACCCTGTCTCCAAAAGACCAAAAAGAAAGCTAAACTATAAATACATGCAGTTAGTGCTGTGGCTTTGGACAGTATCTTTCCTGTATTTTGTGTGTGTGTGTGTCTTTTGGAGACAGGGTTTCCTTGTTGCCCCAGCTGGCCTGGAACTCACTAGGTAGAGCAGGCTGGCCTTGCACTCACAGAGATCCACCTGCCTCTGCCTCCTGAGTGCTGAGATTAAAGGCATTCACCATCAAGTCCAGCTCACCTTAGTTTTTGAGGTTTCATCTCTCACTAAACCTGGAGTTCACTGGTTTGGCTGAGCATCTATTGAGTCCCAGTGATGCTCCTGTCTCTGCTTCCTCCACTGGGATTACAAGGGCATTCTGTCAGTTCCAGTGTCTTGCAGTGCCCCACACAGTCAGAAGAGGGCATTGTATCCCCTTGGAACTGAAGTTAGGATGGTTGTTAGCTGCCATGTGAGAGGTCCTCTACAAGAGCAGCAAGTATCCTTAACTTCTGAGCCATGTCCCCAGCCCTGCAGTGGCTTTAGAATACTGTGTCTTTGATCATGCTATTCCACTTGCCTTTTTCCACTTACAGACAATGCATCTCCTTTCTGAACTATTTTGTGACCCTCAGGTCGTTCTAGTGTGTGTGTGTCCCAGAAGTTTATATTCCCATCTGTACTGTAGTGCTTGCTGACTTTTATTATGTTTACTGGTTTCTGATTTAATTTTCCATTCACTAGGTTGAATTTTTAAAACAAGAAGCAGAAAACTGAAATAATAATATGGGAGTATGTATTGGGACAAGGGATGGGAAAAGGCAGGAAAAGTTGAGAAGGAAGGTAGGAGAAACAATATGAGCACTGGTAGAAAGTTGGTTCTAGCAGCTTTGAATTCCTGGTGGGCAGGTAGTATATGTCTCTATAGACTAATGGGGATGGTAGTAGGCTCTTTTGAGAGGACTGAGGTATTGATAGAGGTGCTTGAAGATGAACACATGTGGTATGTACTGTATGTGCTTGGTTTGTACTATATATGCTTGGTATGTACTATATGTGCTTGGTTTGTACTATATGTGCTTGGTATGTACTGTATGTGCTTGGTATGTACTGTATGTGCTTGTTGCTGACAGCTCTTCCATCCTCAGTGCCCCTCCTTTATAACATCACTTTTTTTTTTTTTTTTTTTTCTCTTTTTGAGACAGGGTCTCCCTGTAGCCCCAGCTGTCCTGGAACTTGCTCTGTAGTCCAGGCTGGCCTTGAACTCACAAAGATCCACCTGCCTCTGCCTCCTGAGTGCTAGGATTAAAGCCGTGCACACCCGGCTAACATCACTTCTTTATCTAGGACAACACAGCCGACCCAGGTTTGAGTAGAATGTAATGTCATACTCTGTTCTACTCAGGATATACCTGGCTTTCCTAAATAATAAAACAGATAAAACATTAACCATTCACCAGCTGCTGACCTAATTTTAACAACTGAGTACTTTTGTTTTAAGAATCTTGGTAGATGCTACCTGGGCAATGGAGGGAAAGTAGGCCGTAATTCAGAGGAGGTGCTTGAGACTTAGGATTCATCTATACTAATACTTAGAAGGTACAGGGGGATACAAAACCATGGTTTCTGTTTTAACTCCAGAAGACTGGTGTGGTTGATGACAAATAATGAAAACACTGAAAGAAGAGGGAGATTGCTGAAGATTGAGACATCAAAGATTTATCTGTTCTCAGTCTATAAAATCTCCCTGAGTAATGTTAGGTATTCTCTTGAGATCAACTTTTTTTTTTTTTTTAAGTCAGATGCCTCATCATAACAAAGTTTCATATTCCCTGATGTCCTGTCTGTAGGATTCACACATATCTTTGCTTCATCTTGGAATAGTGCTAGCTTGTCCTATTAGTTCATAAAGTATAGTTAAGGAAGCTGTAACTTTCAGAAAAGCTCTTTTAACCCATCAGTGCTGAATCTTAGTGTTAGTGTTGTTCTTGTGATTCCCTTCTTTTCCAGTCACAGTCTTTATTAAACTGTGTTGTAACTGCTTTTACCAGATGCCAGAGGTAAACAGGAGCTGTTATATAACAATGCCTGGTATATAGCTGATAGTTGAGTGAATAAGTGGGATAATATGATAGATGGGTTGGCCATCCCTGGCTAGAAGATGATGATGAACAAAACCCCAAGTTGCATGATGTTCTGAGACAGTGGAGCATACCCATTTGACTGATGTATGTATTGAAAGGAGAGGGTAGAAGTTAAATACCAGATTAGGGACTCCATTGTTTAATGAGAAAAGGCCAGTGAAGCTTTGAGATGTAATTAGTGCATGCTCTCATGAATTTAATAATTCTTGTGCATGAGAAATACTTTTTTCTAATTCTGTGTTAAAATTTTTATAATACTCTGTGGATTTGTTTGTTAATTGCTTTTTAGACTGTTGTTTTTAAAAGAATTTTACATTTTAATTCATGGAAAAACATTTTTAAGTTTGAATGAATACTGTTGAATATGTTGAACAATTAGCTTTAAAGTTTGTGGTTTTTCTTATAAACTATTTTAAATCATGACAATTTAAAAGTAATTGCAATAAAGCAGGAATCTGTCTTACATATGTTGGGGGTTTCTTTCGTATTCGTAGCCTAAAGAAAAACAAATGCTGACAGCTGTGACTTTTCTCTCTCTAGTCTCTCCAGAGGCGGTTGGATTTTTATCAGCGGTTGGGGTCTTTATTGTCTTGATGCTGCTCCTTTTTCTCTATATTAACAAGAAGTTCTGTTTTGAAAATGTTGGAGGGTTTCCGGATCTTGGTTCGGGATATAATACAAGGAAGAATTCACAAGATAAAATGTGTAAGTATCATATCATAGCTTCTTTACCTGTACTGTTCCTTACTTCAATACACACCATGAAAATGTTGCTTTGGTACATGATAAACTTAACATTTGAGCCTGTACTTTGTGAAAATGAAATGTCTGTTAAATAATTATGTTCAGGTATCCTGCTGCCTACATAAGTTACTACATAAAGGTAATTGTCTACTAATGCAGAATAATGTTTTTACTTCTCATTTATAAGACATGCTTTTGAGCCTATACTCTGAGCAGATATGCTTTAAGAAAAGCCTGGTCCACTGTGCGCATGGCTCCTAGGAGCGCTTTCCTCGTGTCCCCAGCAGGTTCTGTCCACCTGTCCTGTAATGCTCAGCTCGTGGACGATACTGGGAACAAGTGTTTTTCCAGAGTAACTTTGTGTAGAGATAAAATCTGACTGTAAAATGCAGTGTTCCACTCTTTCCCTTGGAGTACATGTGCATTTCTTACTAGTATTACTAGATCCTAGGCAAGGTGAGAGCTGTGAAGCTCTTTCCCTTTTTAGAGATGCTTTAATTTTTTTTTTACAAGAGTTTTAGTTGCTATTTCAGAAAGTTGGCTTATGTAAATGATAGTAGGATCAAGCTGAGAATTATAAAAGCAAGGTGTTAATTTGGAAGAATTTTGAGGAATAACAGCAGAGGAACCTGGCTTTTGTCTATGTACAGATGCTGGAAAATGCTTGTTTCTTCTTGTTTCTGATAACTCACATGGTGGTAGCATCATTTATAAAGGTCTATTATTGTTAAACTATATTTAGTGAGTTCTGTGTTAGAAACTGGTGTCATATATGGTTTTCACTTGGTTTGGTGTTTCTCACATCCTTCTTCAGCCCCATGTTTTGATGATATGTGTGGAATGAACTGCTTAGGAGCTCTCGCTCTCTCTCCCCCTCTCTCTGTCTCCGTCTCACACCCACTTTTTATAATTCTTTCATTCAGCTTCTCTGGTTTTTCTTTGATTTAATTACCTTCTTAAACCCTAAAGAGCTTTTGTTTATGTGTGTTACACCTATTAATATATGCCATATTAGATAGTAAATTGAGAAAATTTAAAAATATCTTTACCAGTTTCCTTTTCTTTTTGAAGAAAAAAATTGTTTTGAAAAGGTTGTAAAGGGGAAATTGAATACAAGCATGTTTATGTTAAGTTAAATAGTCCCTTACTGTCATTGTCAAGTAGTGTGGCCTTGAGGAGCCCTTGAAAAGATCTGAGACTTTTTTGAATCTTATTTTTCTTTTACTTGTTAAAAAGAAATAAGATTCTACTTGTAATGTTACTATAAAACCAAGTAAAGACATGTGAGTCCATCGCAGTTCTGGACACACACCTCAGCAATGTCCACACTTCCTACTTGTTCTCCCCTGTTCTTTTTTTTTAATTTTTAAAAATTTATTATTTTTATGTGTATGAGTGTACTGAATGCATTTAGGTTGGTGCACCCGTGTTGTGCAATGCCTGGGGGTCAGAAGAGGGTGTCGGATTCCTCTGGAACTGGAGTTAAAGATGGTTCTTAGCTGCCATGTGGGTGCTGGGAATCGAACCCGGGTCCTCTGCAAGAGCAGCTGGTGCTCTTAACCACTGAGCCATCTCTCCAGCCCCACTCTCCCCTGTTCTTAACACCTTGACAATCATTGAGATATTTTCCTCTTATTACAGCTCTTAATTTGAAATATTGGTAATCTGTTAATAGGGTAACTCCCTTATGTTGACTAATAACAAGTAAACTAAATCACATAATAAAAATCCTTTTTATACTTCTTCTTTCAGGTATAGACTAAAAGCCCAGTAGTATTTGAGGGAAAGATATTGTCTTCCTGCTGTTTTGATAGCTATGGAGTGGGAAAAGATGTCATTAAACTTATACCAAGTGCTTTGATTTTTTTTTTTTTTCTGGAGGAGTCCTTACTTCAGCATGCTTTTCAGTGCATTTTGCATTTACAGAAAGATTAAAAGCCACAGTAGGAAATACTAATATTGAGCTGTTGATAGCAACATTTAAGTAAATGTTAAATTCGTGTTTTAAAGTAGTAGATATTTTGAGAAGACGAAATTCCACTATAATACCTGTAAAGAACAAGGAACTGCAAAATGGCTTTTTTCAAAAAATTTCAACAGAATCTGCCTTCAGTGTCCTCCCTGGTGGACACAATCAGTAGTGCAGTAGAAGATTTGAGCAGTGCTGTTGGAGAGGTTGGATATGCCTTTACTGACTCTGTGGCTGGGCAGGTAGCAAACATGATGCATGGCTTTTGCCCAGAGGAGGAACGCTGTGTGGCCGAAGAAGCTGCAGATGCTTCTACAGCCCAAAATGCCATGCTGTGGGATGTCTCTAAAAACCCTGCTTGTTCAAAAACACAGTCTGATTTAGAGCACAGAGCAAAACAAACAAATTATTACAATACTTCATTGGCACAGAAGCAAGAACAAGGACCACACAGACAGAGATTTTCTATTCATGACAGGCAGCAGGTGCCTTCAGAAAACCAAGAAACTGGAAATGCTGGTGGTTCTACATCAAAAGGCCCTGTGAGCAATGTGGTGTCAGCTGTCACACAGAACTCCAGGGCTGCATCTTCATGCCATGAACTCGAAGGCACTAACAAATGTGAGACCACTGGGACAGCAGTCCCTAAGGATGGTAAGAGTGACTTAAAGGAGGTAAGTTATCAAGAAACAAAAGGGAACAAAGCCAGTGCAGAAAATATGCTGCATGAACAGAAGTGCATGACTTCAGACAACTCTGAAACCGAGGAGCATACCAGACCTCAGTGTGTACCCGTGGGGAGACAGCAGGAGAAATGGGTGATCAGCAGTAGAAAGAAGCATCTTCCTGATTCAGAGCATTCTGATCATTTTACAAAAGCTGAAAAGCATACTAAACATGACCGGTTCCAAGGGAGTGAGTGTTCAGGAAAGGGTTGTTTTCCAGAAGACACTGTGACGAACATCAGACACAGGGTGCAGAAGTTCATTGTAAAGGAAGACACATATCCAGCTCCAGCAACACATTCTCAAGAGAAGCTTCCTGGAAAAATCAGAGGACAAATAAAGCCAATAAAATACTACAAAACAAAAGGAGACATAAAAATAAAGAAAAATGGAGCCGATTCTGCTAAGAAAGGAACAGCAAAGAGTAAAGTTGACAAATATTCTAAAGTATTTCCAGAAAAAGGTGAGGTCTCCTTATGTTGGTTTGAGTGATGAAATTTTCTCTTGATTTTTTTTTTTTAAGATTAGACAAGGACTTAGATCTCTGTCCTTTCCATGTCTCTATATCTAATTTAACATTTTCTTGGATCTTCTTACTGGGAGGTACTTTTTTTTTTTTTTTGTCTTTTCGAGACAAGGTCTCCCTGTAGCCCCAGCTGTCCTGGAACTCGCTCTGTAGACCAGGCTGGCCTTGAACTCACAAAGATCCACCTGCCTCTGCCTCCTGAGTGCTAGGACTAAAGGCGTGCGCCACCACGCCCGGCGGACTGGGAGGTACTTTTAAAGCCATTTAGATTTTTTTCTCCCCACAATCATTTTAAGATGGTTCATGTTATTTTATACTACAAATTATTGCCTGTAATTACATTATTATGAGCAGTTTTTCAGCAGCCCTAGTTAAAATTTTTTTTTTCTACTTTTGAGACCAGAGTCTTACTATGTAGCTCTACTTGGCGTGAAACTCACTATCTAACTCAGTCTAGACTTAGACTTGAGATCTCCTGCCTCAGCCTGAAAGAGCTGGTAATGCAGGTGTGAGCCACCATAGCTCCCTTTCTAGTTTTAAGGACCATTTATTTTACAACTGGAAATTCCTTGCATACATACTTCAACTGGAATTTATTTGGTGTGATACTTATATGTTTTAATTTTTAAGAACTTTATAATTTAAGTCCCAAGTTGGTTATAGAACTTTGGTCTTCAACTCTGTCCTAATGAGGCTCTATGTAAAATATTTTATATTTTTCCTTGAGAGGAGTAGATCTTATATCATGAAATAACATGCTTTTGGATATGTCTTTTTTTCATTTAGCTATACCTTAAAACTTTTGTAAGGCTGATATAGTTCAAAATGAGTATACATGAGCAATCCATTATTATTCATGAGTTCTTTATATAGAATTAAGATTCTGAGTATTTATAATGTTCAGCTACAATATTTGTGACAATTTTCAAAACATCATTGTGATGCATACTGCTGGTAATTGCTTCTGTACTCTTTCATCATTTCTGATATTGCCGATCTGATTGCAAGGCCAGAAATATATTGGCTTTTGTTTATAAAATATGCACCTGTAATTTTTCTGTAAATTTAGATTCTTATAAAATACCCCAAACCTAAGTAAGTATGAGTAAGACCCTTTTAGTTCTGTATGTGAACTGGACTACAAAAGAGACTTCCTGTACATTTGTCCCACATGGTGTGGAGAGTTTGATCCCAGGCTGATGGGCTAATTAAAAAGGAACACCAGTCCATTCTCATGGTGGCTTGGGAACATCCGATGCATTGGGTTTTGGTAGCCCTTGTTTAGTTCTGGTAGCCCTGATACTTATAAAGAAATAAAGGAACAGATTATTTAGAAAATAACAGTAAGTGGCCAGGAGTACATAAAAGCAGCAGCACAAAGGTACACGTTGTTTGCTTTGCTTTCATTGAGAAGCTCACTGGTACCTCAAGAACCTAAAAGCCTCAAGGGTTTGAGAGTCAGTGTTAAACCTTGGTATGCTGTAGTCCCAGGTGCACACTGAAAGGATCTAGGCCATTGTTCAACCCTTCATTTATTTTCCACTGTCCTGTTCCTAGCACCTGTGTTATAGGTTCTTACACAGGAGATTCAAGGTATAGAAAGGAAGAAGAGCTTTCATCTTTCTGTCTGGATTTAAGTCTCCTTCAGGTAGCATTCTGGACTAGATCAGGTTTGATTGTAGAGTAGGTCCCTCCCACTAGGGGCTCCCAGCCTTCCTGTAGCCTTGAGGCCTCCTTCTGGAATTGCACAAGGCACTCAGATCTCTAAGCTGAGGTTCAGAAGGTCTTGGTCTGGTTACCTCAGCACTGTACAGTCATACTTTTGATGGTGAAGTTGTAATCTGATTGTTCCAGAGTAAGCACTAGCTACATGTGGCTCTACACACTGCAAGTGTGGCTCACAGACTGGAGAGGGTGTTCAAGTACTATTTACTTTTAATTTTAAATTTAAGTAGTTCCAAGTGACTATGGGCTATATTTGGGAAACTTCCTGTTGTGAAATCATGAGTAATGAACTCATAACTGCTTTAGTGCTTTTTAAAATGTTAGAAAATTTGTTTAAATTTTAGATATATTGAAGTAAATTTTTTCTAGTAATTTACCTTTCACAGGCAGTGTTAGCAGTTTTGGTATATTTCCTTCCATATACATACTGTGTTTGTGTGTATGGACTTCATGTAGACATGTAGGTAGCATATATATCAAATAAAAATAGAATCTTATCTTCTGTTCTTTCCTTGTGAATTATAAGCTTACCTGCTCACTTTAAGAGCGGTAAAGACATAGTCTAGTATTGCATGGATGTGTTCTCGCTTGCCTAATCAAAGCCCACTCCTGGGCATTTGGCTATATATTATTTTGATTTTCTTTTGCTATCACTATATCACAAATATGTATCTGTGTTCATTTATTGTTTCCATAGACTCAGTTTTTAGAAAAGGACTTGGCATATTTCTAGAAATGGATCAGAAGAACTACATAGTCAGGTGTTAGATATGTTTTGTCAGTTGATTCTATAGGAAGCTTGTGCCAGTTATAATTTCAGCAGTGGTTATATCTGCCCATTTACCTGTTTCCTGTTAACACAAAGCATTGCTAGTTTTGAAAATATGAGCCAAAATGATCAGAAATTTTTCTTGTAATATAAATTGTTTGAATCCAGTCCATATGTACTGACAGTACTCAATTTCATTTTTATGCAACTGGTTATTTAAAAAGTAATTTTGGAATTGTAATTTCCTTTGTGTCTAACAAGGTTGAAAAAAATCCCTGTGACTGAGATTATAATATACAAAGTGATTTTTTCTATGAACACATAAAAATCTAGCACTGATTGTCTTACATGAAAAATTCCATTTTCTAGAGCTGAAAGTTCAGGTCATGTATGTATATACTTATGTACACACATGAATGTTACAATGTACTTTAAATTTAGTTTAAGAGTTGTCAAGAATTTCAGTAGTTTTAAGGATTATTTGTCTCTGGTTTTACTTTGTGTGCTAACATATATATCTGTTATATATCTATCTTTTTGTGATTGTGTTTGTATATTATGCATATATGTAAATAAATATTTTTAATAAATTTTCCATATGTTAGTATATTAAAATTGGAATTTATTCTTCCTGTTATTCTAAATAGATAATTCCTACATGGACAGAGATGAGCCTGGTTCATCCTCTGAAAGTGAAGATGAAGCACTGGGTAAATATCACGAGGCCTTATCCAGAACACACAATTCCAGACTACCATTGGTAGATTCTAGACAAAAGAACTATGCTTGGGAAACAAGGCAGAAATATAGCCCTTTATCTGCGGAGTACGATGGATACAGTAGTGAAGCATCAATAGATGAAGGTAAGAAAGTTGACTTAAAAAAATGGAACACCATTATGTTAGAGTATTTGGGTCTGCAATTCTCGGCATCTGTAGTCGCACACTAAACAAGAGATGTACTTACTACTCTACATGTTTCTCAGAATAATTCAAGTTAAAATCTTTCAGCTAAAGATGAAAACCAGCTTACAACACCCAAAAGCAAAATGCCAAGTCACTGAATGATGTAACTGCAATTCTTACTGCATAATGCACACATGCCCAACATCAGGTGGGGTTGGAAGTTCGTAGGGTTTGAGTGTGACAGTGTTGTCTGTGACTCTGATGTGTACATGTGTGCTTCCTTCAGCATGGTCCTTGAACATCAGGCAGATGCCTTAAGTGTCACAAAGAGGAAGACATAGTAGTTTGCTCTGTACGGTGGACTTGCTGAAAATGGATATAGTATTATACCATGTTTTAAAAGCAGTGTAAGGGATTTGTCAAGGTTTTCAGTAATTTCAACTTGTTTTGTCACTAATTGGTTTTACTTTATGTGCCAATGTGGACTTCAGAACAAAACCTGTGAGAAAGTACAAGTCCACTCAGAATTTTCTGTAACAGAAACACAAAAGGTTTTCCCATTAATTAAAGCATATTTACTTTCACATTTAAATTGTTCACTTGCTTGGTAGAATGACTTAAGGTAATTACTGCCCTTATTACCAGAAAAAACATTTTGTAGACACCAATTTTTTTTTCTTAATCCATTCTACTAGTGTCTCTTTATATATAATATTATATATTATTATATATATATATATATATATAAAGTCTCTTTATATATATATATATATATCTTTTTCATACATCTTCTCAGTCTAATTTAGACATTTCCCTTTCCATGCTCCCCGCCCCACCTGAGTTCATGCATTCTGCCATACATGTCTTGCATCTTTGAGTCTTTCCAAAGTTTTTTCAAAGCAGAGGATTGTTTTGGGGAGAACTTCACTGTTTCAGTGGGTTCTTTGTCCCAGTTCTTTTGTTGTTGTGACACCAGTTTTATTACATACAAACATACTACCATCCTTGGTTTTGTAGTTGTGGCTTGTGTTTTAGGGCCTCTTCGTATTGATGATTTAAAGTCTTACCCCAATTCACAAGTATGGCTTCATGCTAACTAAAGATGTGTCTGCCTCATTTTTATTTCTGTTAGTATACAGATATAACAAGTAAACCAAGTACTGAATTTTTATGAGGCTCATGAGATATAAATGAAGAAATAAAAAACACTAGGTGGAGTCCACTCTAAAAAAAATGCCTTTGTAGTTAGTAGGGACACAGGACATGTGCTTACAGAAGTCCCTAAAATAATGCAGAGCTGGAAAGCTAGCCTGTGGTTACATGCACGTCTGTCATGTGAATAGTAGAGCAAAGGAAGAATGGACCATGCATCTGATCCTGGCTGACATTCTGACCATATCTTGTGATCTGTTAGTTGTGGAAACCTGAGTAGTGTGTTTCATTGTGCCTAAAACATGGATAATACTGACCTGGTAGAGTTATCAGGCATATCAGCTGATGGGCAGGGACCAGTTATTTTAGATGGTTTGACACTCAACAGGTACACGGCCAGTCAGTGCCACTGAAGACAAAAGGACTGAGAATTATGATGGGTATTCACAGCTGTGAGCAGGCCTGTTTTGGGATGTGGGATGGTATGCTTCGATTCTGCACATGGAGTTTAGGATCTTGTACCTTATTCTCCCTTTCATGCTCTGTTCTCCTTTGCTGCCCTAGTGCCTCGCCTCTTATATTCTGGCATGCATGTCCAGTTGCCTACTGGAAGAGCAGAGGAGCAAGGCCTGACTTTACTGGCTTTTGTATTCTTGCCCTCACCTTTATAACTGGCACAAGTGTCGTGAGAATTGCCATCTTGTTTCATTTTGCACAGATGTCTGGGACCACTCCTGAACTTTCTACACAGTTCTGCCCTAAGTTATTTGATGAAAACACCCAAGATAGGTTGGTTTTAGGCATTATCAAATTAAGTTAATCAATTTTTTCTTTTTATTTGAGCAGTAAGTACACATAGGCAATGAACATAAGGAGTGTCCATATAAACCCAATTAGGTAACATCTGAGTTCAGTTTTTGTACAACCCAGGGTCCCCAAGTCCTGTTGAAGAGGTTTGCTTACACAAACATGTTGATCAAATAGGAAAAAAAATCTAGTCCATTTTTGCTGTGATCTTACAATTTATCCCCCCTCCTTGGCCCTTATAATCTTCTGTGCCAGCCTCTTCTGAGAGTGTCCCTGGACTTTGGAGGCGGGGGAGGGTGAAGAGATCCAATTTTTTTCCTGAGGTGACACATCAAACTCTTGGGACTGTCCAAGTTCTGTTTGCAATGGACTGATGAGTCATTTAGCAGTCTCCTTTTAATTCTAATAAAGCACAAATATTAATATTAAAAGATTATAACAAGTTACTCTATGGGCACAGACATGCTTGGATAATATTTTGGTTGGGGCATTATAATTCTTTGACGAAGGGATGCCAGTAGCTTTCTAATGTGCTCAATAGAGCCTCCTGACATTAGGAGGCAGCAAGGCTACAGTGTCCGCTGTGTGTAATACCCCTCCAGGGAGCGGGCCATACTTTGAATTGGGATTTGTTTTTCTTTCTGGGTGTACATTTATCAGGCTTCCACTATTGTACTATATCTTCTTTGGCATGTAAAAGTGTAGCACAAGAGGGGCTGAAGAGATAGCCTAGTGGTTAAGAGCATCAACTGCTCTTGCAGAGGACCTGGGTTTGATCCCCAGCACCCACATGGTGGCTGAGAACCATCTTTGACTCCAGTTCCAGGGGAATCCGACACCCTCTTCTGACCTCCGTGACATTGCATGACACGGGTGCACAAACCTACATGCAGACAGTACATGCATACACATATAAGAATAAATTTTAAAAAAAGTGTAGCACAAGATCTCTGTAGTAAAGCTTCAGAGACCATTTCTTTCCAGGAGTTTGTATAGTGCTGACATCATGAAGATCAGCTGTTGATTTGCAGTGCTGGGTGTCAGCATAATTTTTTTTTCATGCTCTTACTACACCATATCTTCAGCAATAGGATCTTATTATCCATTTTTTTTTTTTTTTTGTCTTTTTGAGACAGGGTCTCCCTTTAGTCCCAGCTGGCCTGGAGCTCAATATGTAGACTAGGCTGGCCTTGAACTTACAGAGATCCACCTGCTTCTGCCTCCTGAGTGCTGGGATTAAAGGCATGCACCACCATACCCGACATTTATTGTCCATTTCTTCTGTGCATCCAAAGTTATAAGCAAATGCCCTTTGTTTTGGGGGTTTATAAAGCATCCCTGGTCAACAACTCTTGGTAGGGCAGCCTGGAGCTGGCACTGAAGCCTTTATCTACCAATACTTTTTATTTAATTGTAGGGCAAAATTGCATCCTGGGGGGAAGAGGCATATTCCTCCCCCTCCCCCCATTTTTGTAATTGTCACTATAATCAGAACAGCCTTTCTTGTTTCCCACACCCCTTCAGACTGTCTCCCTCTGGACCGCAGAACTCGGGTTTTCCTGAGCCAGATTATCTTGTGTGGGGGAAAAAAGTCAGAATTTTCACTTTCAGGGAGACATGGAGAACATATGTGTCCATTTAATCTAATAGCTGTAACTGTGACTTCAGTACAAGTCAGAAGTGAATTGAAAATTAACAATTCTGTATCCCTAATTAGGTTAAGCATGTTACTATTTTCTATTCTGAAGATAGCCATCCATTTTAATCTTATACAGGAGGCTTTTAGTTAATGCTGTGAGACTTAGTAACATGTCCTGAAAGATTTGCCTCCAGTTATAATTTATGAAATATTCAATATTTATACCCATGTGTAGATGGAACAGTTATTTTGAATATATCACTATAAAGTATAAACTTTGAAATATCCTTGCAAGTCTTAGGGTAGTTTCTAGATGACCAAATCTTTCCAGGTGTTCAGAGATGTTTTACATGAGTTTGGCAAAAGACGTGTCTGTTCACTCCAAAGATGTTTTACTTAGTGGTCAAATGTCTTACATATAAAACATAACTAAATGCAGAACTGAATAGCTCCCTGGAGCAGAAATAAACATTCCTTTTAAATTAACTACTGTCCTTGAGGATCAAGAACCCTATTGTGATTTAATAGTCTTAGCATACACGGCCATTTATCAGTGAGAATACCAAAAACCTTGCCTCAAGTTTCAAAGGAGTGTGACCATTAAGTAGGGAGAAGATGTATGCACTTAGTAAAACACTGACATATGTCTTTGTGATTCTATTAGTTATTCTTAATATAGACATTGTGTACTATGATAGAAGTGGCAATAACTGTTGAAGTTAGTTCATCCCTTAACTGTTCTCATCTTTACAGTGTCTTAAACCTTAGATGTGAAAAATATATATTTCAAGGTCTATCTATGGCAACAATTACTTTGATATTATCTTTATTGACCAGTTACTCAATTTAATTTACATATAGAGATTTGGTATTAGAAACCCCAAATAATGCATAACATGTTATTTTTTTTTATGAGACTGTGTTACCTCACTCAGCATAACAGCCTCCAGTGCCATCCATTTGCCTAGGAAATTCATGAAGTCATCCTTTTTCACTGCTGCATAGAACTCCATTGCATAAATATACCACATCTTCATTATCCACTCATCAGTTGAGGGACACATGTGTTGCTTCCAGCTCTTTGCTATTGTGAAAAGAGCAGCAATTCAGCAATTAACATGGCTGTTCACATGTCTCTGCTATAGGATGCATCCTTTGTGTATATACCTAGGAGTGATATAATTGGGTGAAATGGTAGGTTCATTTTTGTTTTTTTTAAGTGTTCTCCACACTGCTTTCCATATGGGCTGCACGAGTTTGCAGTCCCACCAGCAGTGAATAAGTGTTCCCCTTTGTCCACATCCTCTTCAACAATTAGTGTTTTCTTGATCATAGCTAATCTTACCCCTATAAGATGAAATCTTGATGTGGTTTTGATTTGCATTTCCTTAATTACTAAGTGGAGCAGTTTTTAAGGTGTTTGAATCATCTTAAGTTCTGTTGATAAGTCTATTCAGATCTTTAGTCCATCTTTTAATTGGATCATTTTTCTTGTACTTTTGTTTTTTTGGATAGTTTATATATTCTAGATGTTAAACCTCTGTCAAATGTATCACTGGTGAAGATTTCCTATTTTTTTTTTTTTTTCTGGTCTTTTTGAGACAGGGTCTCCCTGTAGCCCCAGCTGTCCGGGAACTCTCTGTAGACCAGGCTGGCCTCGAACTCACAAAGATCCTCCTGCCTCTGCCTCCCAAGTGCTAGGATTAAAGGTGTGCGCCACCATGCCCGGCTGTTTTTCTATAAAGCAGCTTTTTTTTTTTTTACATAAATTTATTTATTTTTAACAAATCTAGACCCATGTTCCCGCTCATTCCCCCATCCCACCAGAGCTCGTGCATTCTGCCAAACATGCTTTCCATCTCTTAGTCTTTCTCAATATTTTCCATGGGGAAGTTGACTGTTTTGAGCAGAAGTTCACTGTTTCAGTCAGTTCTTTGATGCAGTATTTTCTGTTGTTGTTGTTGTTTCCAAAATGCATTATGCCCAACTGCTTTGTACAAAAGCTCAGGGGGCCCTACACAAGAAATACTTACAACTGGGTAATTGGCACTAGCATCCACAGATGAGTGATACCATGCATCGTTTGTTTTTCTGGGACTGTGTTACTTCACTCAGCATGATGTCCTCTAGCTCCAGCCATTTTCCTGCAAAGCTCGTGATGTCGTCTTTCTTTACTGCTGCATAGAATTCCATTGTGTAGATGTACCACATTTTCTCTATCCACTCGTCAGTTGAGGGGCATTTAGGTTGGTTCCAGCTCCTTGCTATTGTGAAGAGAGCTGCAATAAACATGGCCGTGCATGTATCTCTGTGGTGGCGTAAGTCTTGAGGGTACATGCCCAGGAGTGGTATGGCTGGGTCGGGTGGCAAGTTCATTCCAAGTCTTCCAAGGGTTCTCCACACTGCTTTCCATAGTGGCTGTACGAGTTTACATTCCCACCAGCAGTGGATGAGTGTTCCCCTTTCCCCACAACCTCTCCAGCACTTGGTATCATTTGTTTTCTTGATCCTAGCCAGTCTTACTGGAGTAAGATGATATCTTAAAGTGGTTTTGATTTGCATTTCCTTAATGATTAGTGATGTTGAGCAGTTCTTGAGGTGTTTCTCAGACATCTCTAATTCCTCGCTTGTGAAGTCTCTGTTCAGTTCTTTGCTCCATCTATTGAGCGGGTCGTTTGTTTTCTTTTTTCTTTGTTTTTTGAGTAGTTTATATATTCTGGAAATCAATGCTTTGTCAGATGTATCTGCAGTGAAGGTTTCCTCCCACTCTGTGGGATTTCTCTTCACTTCCTTGATTGTTTCTTTTGATGTACAGAAGCTTTTGAGTTTGATGAGGTCCCATTTGTCAATTGTCGACCTTAATTCTTGTGCAGCTGCTGTCTGATTTAGGAAGTCTTTTCCTACGCCTATGTCTTGTAGTCTGCTGCCAACTTTTTCTTCTATCACCTTCAGAGTTTGGGGTTTCACGTTGAGGTCTTTAATCCATCTGGAGTTGACTTTTGTACAGGGCGAGAGGTAGGGGTTTAATTTCATTCTTCTACAAGTGGTGATCCAGTTTTGCCAACACCACTTGCTGAAGATGCTGTCTTTTCTCCATTGTGGTTTCTTGGCCCCCTTGTCAAATATGAGATGGCTGAAATTGTATGTGCTCAGATTTGGATCTTCGGTTTTGTTCCATTGGTCAACAGGTCTGTTTTTGTGCCAGTACCAGGCTGTTTTTATGACTATAGCCCTGTAGTATAGTTTAAATATAAATATAAATATAAAGCAGCTTTTTAGTTTAATAAGGTCCCACTTGTTCATTATGGACCTTAGTTCCTGCACTACTGTCTGATTTAGAAAGTCTTTTCCTGTACCTATATGTTATAGGTTACTGCCTATGTTTTTTTAAGAGTTTCAGGTTTCACATTATAAGGTCTTTGATCCATTTAGAGTTGTGCGAGGTGAAAGGTAGGGGGTTAGTTCCATTCTTCTACATGTGGTGATCCAATTTTGCCAGCACCACTTGTTGAAAATGCTCCTCTTCCTCCATTGAGTGTTTTTGGCTTCTTTGTCAAATATAAAACTGGCTGAAATTGTATATACTCAAATTTGGGTCTTTGATTTTATTCTATTGATCTCTGGGTCTATTTTTATGCCATTATCATGCTGTTTCCATGACTATAGCTCTGTAATAGAGATGAAAATCTGCTATTCGCCCTGCATTACTCTTTGCTCATGATTGCTCTGGCTATCTGAGATCCTTTGCTTTTCCATATGAATTTTAGAATTTGTTCTAATTCTGTAAAAAATGTCATAGGGATTTTGATTGGGTTTGCATTGAATATGTATATTAAGTAGGAAAGGATGGTAATTTTTACTATATTAATTCTTCCAATCCATGCACATTGGAGATCCTTCCATCTTCTGATATCTTCCTCAATCTCTTTCAGAGATTTAAAGTTTTCATTGTAAAGATCTTGAATATCTTTGGTCAAGTTTATTCCAAGATATATTATTTTTGAGGCTATTGTAAATGGAAGGGTTTCCATGTATGCCTTCTCCAATTGCTTGTTGGCATATTGATTTTTGATTTTATAACCTGCAACTTTACTGAAACTTAATTTCTAGGAGTTTTCTAGTGGAATGTTTGGGATCTCTTAGATATAATAGCATGTCATCTGCAAAAAGGGATAGTTTGACCTCTTCTGATTAGTATTCCTTTAATCTCCTTTTGTCTTACTGCTCTAGCAAGAGTTTGAGCAACCTTGTCTGGTTCCTGACTTCAAGGGGAATGCTTCTAGTTATTCTCCATTTAAGATGATGTTGGCTGTGGGTTTGTTGTATATAGTTTTAATTATGTTGAATGTTCCCTCCAGTCCAGTTCCCTCTAGAACTTTTTGTCTTTTGTCTTTTTTGGAGATAGGGTCTCCCTGTAGCCCCAGCTGGGCTGGAACTCACTCTGTAGACCAGGCTGGCCTTGAACTCACAAAGATCCTCCTGCCTCTGCCTCCCAAGTTCTAGGATTAAAGGCATGCGCCACCACGCCCGGCCCCTCTAGAACTTTAAACATAAAGGCCTGTTGTATTCTATCAAAAGCCTTTTCTGCATCAAGTGGGATAATCATGTGGTTTTTATCTTTGAGTCCATTTAATTTATAACATTGATTTACATATGTTCAACCATCCATACGTCTCTGGAATAAAACCTACTTGATCACGGTGAACAACTTTTTGACGTGTACCTGTATGCAATTTGCAAGGATATGAGAATTTTTGCACCTGTATTCATTAAGTATATGGATCTATAGTTTTTTTTTTTTAGTTGTATCTTTTCCTGGTTTTGGTATTAAAGTGATGCTGGCTTCATAGAAGGAATTTGGGAGGCAACTCTCTGCTTCTTTCCTTTTCAATAACTTAATATTGGTTGTAGGTCCTCTTTACATGTATGATAAAATTCTGCTGTAAATCCATCTGGGCCTGGGCTTTTTTCAGTTGGGAGGTTTTGTATTACTGATTTTTTTTTTTAATTTTTATTTATTTCTGTATGTGTATGAGTGTACTGTCTGCATGTAGGTCTGTGCACCCGTGTCGTGCAATGCCGCAGAGGTCAGAAGAGGGTCTTGGATTCCCCTGGAACTGGAGTTCTCCTGGAATTGGAGTTACAGACGGTTCTTAGCCGCCATGTGGGTGCTGGGGATCGAACCCGGGTCCTCTGCAAGAGCAGTCGATGCTCTTAACCGCTAGGCTATCTCTCCAGCCCCATTACTGATTTAATTTTTTCATATGTTATGGGTCTGTTTAAACAGTTAACCTCTTCTTGATTGAGCTTTGGTGAGTCCCATTTCAGGTATTCCTACATTTCATTTAGGTTAACAAATTTAGCAGAGTAAAGCTTTTAAAAATATTCCTGCATAAGCCGGGTGTGGTGGCGCACGCCTTTATCCTAGCACTTGGGAGGCAGAGGCAGGCGGATCTTTGTGAGTTCAAGGCCAGCCTGGTCTACAGAGTGAGTTCCAGGACAGCTGAGGCTACAGGGAGACCCTGTCTCAAAAAGACCAAAAAAAAAAAAAAAAAAAATTCCTGCATAACGTTCTGGATCTTTTTATCTGTAATGTTTCCCCTTTCATCTCTAATTTTACTAATTTGGAGTTGTTCTTTTGGTTAGATGGGCTAGGAGTCTATCTTGTTTATCCTTTCAAAGAACCAGCTCTTAGAAACAAAAAAAATACAAAGAATAAATCTATTTCATTAACCTCTGCTCTGATTTTTGTTATTTTCTTTTAGGTTCCAGAGTCATTTGTTGTCTTTCAAGTGTTTTTGAGGTGCAACATTAAGTCATTTGTGCTTTCTGTTTGTTTTTTAATGTAGGCACTTAGAGTTATAAATTTCCCTCTTAAGACTGCTTTTAAAATGTCCCAGAGGTTTTGTGTTGCATTGTCGTTTTCGTTTAATTCTAAGAATGCTTTTCTTAATTTCTCCCTTGACCCATTCATTGTTCAAGAGTGTGTTGTTTAATCTCCATGAGTTACTGTATTTAGTACCGCTTTTTCTGGTGTTGATATTAAGCTTTATTGCATTATAGTCTGATAGAATACATGGAATTATTTCAATTTTTTAATTTTTAAAAATTTATGTGTATGAATTTACTGTGTGCATGTAGGTTGTGCACCCGTGTTGCCAAGGAGGTCAGAAGAATAGGGTGTCGGATTTCCCTGGAACTGGAGTTAAAGACAGTTCTCAGCCGCCATGTGGGTGCTGGGGATTGAACCCAGGTCCTCTGCAAGAGCAGTTGATGCTCAATTTTTTTTTTTTTGATCTGTTGAGATATTTTCTATGTCCCAGAATGTGGTCAATTTTGGAGGATGTTCCATGGGGTACTGAATAGAACTATTCTTTGGTGTTTGGGTGGAATACTTGGTGTCTGTTAGGTCCATTTGGTGTATTGTATTGTTCGGTTCAGATGTCCCTCTGTTTTGTTTTGGTCTTTTTGAGACAGGGTCTCTCTATAGCCCCAACTGTCCTCCCAAGTACTAGGATTAAAGGTGTGCGCCACTACGCCTGGCCAGATGTCCCTCTGTTTCTTTGCCTAGTTGACCTGTCTAATGGACAGTGGGGTACTGGAGCACCCTACTACTAGTGCACTAGAGTCTGTGCCTTAATGTCCTGTAAAATTGTTTATGAATTTCAGTCAACTTGAGTTTGGTGCATATAAAAATTGTGATATCTTCATTGTTTCTTTGATAATGAAACAACCCCCTTCATCTCTTCTGTTTTAGTTTGAAGTCTATTTTATCCGATATTAGAATAGTGACTCCTGCTTGTTTTTCAGTGCCATTTGCTTGTATTGTTTTTTTCTATCCTTTCACCTTAAGATAATTCCTATCTTTAAAGGTAAGATGAGTTCTTGCAGACAAAATGAGTTTTATTTCTTAATCCATTCTGCCAGTCTATGTCTCTTAATTGGAGAATTCAGTCCATTGATATTTAAAGTTATCATTGAGGGATGTATATTACTTCTGATCATTTTGGTTTCTGGTGCATTCTTGCCCTAGGTTTTTATTTCCATAATAGTTTCATCTATTTTCTGTTGCTGGCTGGTAATGGTCGTTCCTACCCTCTGCTCTTTGTATTGCTTCAAATATTCTCTGAAGGGATGGCTTTCTGTACAAGAATTCTTTCAGTTTATGTCATGGAAGATTTTCCTTTCTCCTTCAATTATAATGGACATTTTAATATTTTTGTGTATGAATGTACTGTCTGCGTGTAGGTTTGTGCACCTGTGTTGTGCAATGCTGCGGAGTTCAGAAGAGGGTGTCGGATTCCCATGGAACTGGAGTTCTCCTGGAATTGGAGTTACAGACGGTTTTCAGCCGCCATGTGGGTGCTGGGGATCGAACCCAGGTCCTCTGCAAGAGCAGTCAGCGCTCTTAACCTCTAGCCATCTCTCCAGCCCCTATAATGGACATTTTTTATGGATAAAGTATTCTGGGTTGACATCTAAAGTCATTTAGAACTGGGAAAGCTCTTCTGGCTTTCATGGTAATGAAAAATTAGCTATAATTCTGATGGGATACTGAGGGCGGGAAAAGAAAAACAAGTCACTTATAAGGGAAAACCTCTTTGCTTTGAACATCTAGTGTTTTTACTATGATATGGTGTAGGGAATTTCTTTTCTGTTTGTGTTCTTGGTGTTCTATATGTTTCTTGTATTTTTATTAGTTTAATTTGGGAAATTTTTCTACAATTCTGTTAAAAATCTGAGCAATACCATTATCCTGTGAATCTTCTATTCCTAGGATTCATAAATTTGGTCTTTTCATAGTGTCCCACAGTTCCCAGTTATTCCAGTGTGTGTGTGTGTGTGTGTGTGTGTGTGTGTGTGTGTGTGTGTGTGTTTTGTTTTGACAGGGTCTCCCTATAGCCCCAGCTGGCCTGGAACTCACTCTGTAGACCAGGCTGGCCTTGAATTCACAGAGATCTGCCTGCCTCTGCCTCTGCCTCTGCCTCTGCCTCCTGAGTGCTAGGATTAAAGGTATGCACTTCCATGCCTGGCTTAAAGATCATTCTTAGCCACTATGTGGATGCTGGGAATCGAACCTGGGTCCTCTGAAAGAGCACTTGGCCCTGTTACCTGCTGAGCCATCTCTCCAGCCCCCATTCTTGTGCGTTTAAAAAATTTTTTAAGAATCTTTACCTTATTGATCCAGTTCTTCCATATTGTCTATGATGTTCTGTTTTCTACTTCATCCATTCTGTTATTGAGACTTTCTCCCAACCTTTCCAAGTGGTTTGTGGAGTGTTGCACTTTTTTCATTTCAACTTGAATTTTCTTCAATGTTTCTATATCTTTTGTGATTTCATTCTGCAGTTCATCATTGTCTTTAATTTATCCCTGTCTTTTTTTTGTTTGTATATGTGTTCTTTAAATTCTTTCAATTCTTTGATTTCTTTAATCATGTTTATAATTATTCTTTTAAGATCTATGTCCTGAGTTACATCTAAGGAGTCTTCATTATAGGATTCTTCAGTAGGACTAATAGTGTTTGGTGGTTTATCATTTGGATTTTTCATTTATTGTCTTTGCATTTGGGTTTTTGTTGGTGATGGTGGTGGTGGTTCTGGTGTGGAATTTAGATGTTTGTTGAGCTGAAGGCTGATTTTGCTTATATTCTTCACGTGTTGACTACTTAATTAGCATACCCATGTGGATAGTTTAGGTCCCAAGGTCTCAATTCTAACCTACCACTGGACAGACCAGCATACCTCATCCTGCCAGAAAACAGCTCCCCCATTGGCCAGAGCTGTGCAACACCCAAGCCTGCCCAAACCCAGGAGGCCCACCAACTTCCCAAGGGCCCCAGGTGCTCTGGCCTTTTGGACAGGAAGATGACCACATCCCCTCTGCTGTGCACCTGGGGTCCCCCTTGCCAAAGTGGGGTGAGCCCCAGTCACCCACCCAGAAAGATGCACTCAGAACCACCGCTTGCCACCCGTGGTCTGTCCACCTGTCCTCCAGGGCTATCTGCCAAGGTCTGTACCTGGGTCCAGTGGGAGGGAGGCCCAGCCCATGCCAGGGTTGTCTTCGCTGTCTCCTGACATCCTCAGGCCACATCTGTAGAGCTGACCTGCAGTCACGAAGGGTCCAAATCCCTTCAGGACCACCTCTGGCTGCTTCCCAAGGCTCTGGGGGGTGGAGGGGAGCCCAAAGTCCCCCTTCCTCCACTTTGCCTTAGCTGCTCAGATTCACTCTCTGCCTGGAGCCACCATCTTAGTTCTTGCTCTTTGTCTTTTGGAGACAGGGTATCCCTGGAGCCCCAGCTGCCCTGGAACTTGCTCTGTAGACCAGGCTGGCCTTGAACTCAGATCCACCTGCCTCTGCCTCCCTAGCACTGGGATCAAAGGTGAGAATCACCAAACTCACCTGGCATATTAATTTCTAAAACATTGGTTGGAAAAAATTTATGGACCAGCCACTATGCTAGATACTTAGGGTACAAAGATGAATAGGGCTTCCGTGGGAGAGACTAGCTTGCCTAGTACATCCTCACAGACTAGCTGAACTATATGGGAGTGAAAACTGGACAAGCGTGGTGAAAAGGAGGGAGGGAGGGAGGAGTGTTTCTGTGCTTGGAGAAGGAGAAGTAGCAGGGCTTGCAGTTAACTGCAAAGTGTGACATGGCATAATAAGCGACTGTTTCAGAAGCTAAAGGGAAAGCTGCTTGATTCAAACATGGGGGTGTTGTATGAGGGAAGAGGATGCACCACTGGAGAGGCAGATGAGGACTGAAACTACATTTGTATCCAGAGAACTCACTGAAGACTTTGCATTGAGAGACTTTACCTTGAGCCAGTGCACGTGTAGAAAGATTAACTGCAGGGGCTGGAGAGATGGCTTAGTGGTTAAGAGCACTGACTGCTCTTGCAGAGGACCAGGGTTTAATTCCCTGCACCCACATGGTGGCTAAGAACCATCTTTACTGCCGGGTGTGGTGGTGCACGCCTTTAATCCCAGCACTGAGAAGGCAGAGGTAGTCAGATCTCTGAGAGAGCTCTCTCAGGAAGAGATCTGTTTTTTGTTGGAAGTAGGAATAGGAGGTGCAGCACCTGGTTTTGTATGTGTGATAAAGCAGGGGTTAGAGGAACTGGACATGGTTATTGACCTTGGAGTTGTGAATGGACTGGAGAGAGGTTTTCAAAGTATACAAGTTTAGAGATAGAAATCATGGCAGTGAATTAAAGTGGTGAAGGAGAATGTATGGAGAGAAAGTGTCACATAAAGCAGAGAAAAGATGGTGGAAAAGACTAGGAAGAATATCCAGAGAATGTACTCAGTAGGGCCCAGACCTTTGTAGACTGTCTGAAAATGCCTGAATCCAGCCTCTGCCTTGCAAGCTTCCCAAATTGTGCTGTGCCCGCTGGCTAAGGGGGCCCAGACCTTAGGAAGAAGACCGAGAGTATCTAATGGCACCTGACTTGGGCCTTCTACATGGACTCCTAAGTAGCTGGACTAGAATCATCTGGTCCCTCCAATATAAAATCAAAAGAGAGAACCTTAAGCCTAGACCAGCAAGGTTTTATACCCAGTAAGAAACCAAGGCATGTCAAGTATACAAACAGAATCACACTTTAGCTCAACAAAGGAAGGCTTGAGGCTCACACCAGAATCACAAACTTCAAAAGAAATACACATGCCAAAATAGCAACAAAAATAATGATATAAAAACCCCAAATAATATGTCCCCACCAAATAGCACCAGTCCTATGGAGAAGTTCTACGATGAGAACCCTAGAGAGAACCAGGAGACAGAAAGTAAGCAGTCAAACATGATCAAAGAATTCAGCAAATTTAAACACAAACAGAGCAAAGAACTAAAATTCTGACTGAATTCACAAAAGATGTCAAAATATTAAAGAAAACTCAGGCTGAAATGAAGAAGGAAGTGAAACACTCAATAAGCCAACTTAAACTGACAGGAGAAAACTTCACCAGTAGAATGAATGAAGTAGGAAACAGAATAACAAGACCGGATAAAGTTAAGTAATTGAGCTGCTCAGGCAAAGATTATGAAAAATTTAGAAAACACAGGAATGGAATTTGCAGGAAACATGGGATACCATGAAAACACCATGAAAAACACCATGACTCATGGCAAAGAGGAAGGAGAAGGGTCTGAGGGTAATGGTATTGGCCAGATCTTCAACAGGATTATAGAAGGAAATTTCCCAAAATTAAGGAAAGACATGCCCATAGAATATAAAAAGCAAAATATAAATAAATTTTAAAAAAAGAATATAACAAGCATATATAACACTAGAGAGGACCAGAATAGAAACTCTCTACAACATATCATAGTAAAAACTAAACATACAGAACAAAGAGAATACTGAAAATTGCAAAAGAAAATTCACATATAAAGGAAAACCCATCATAATTACAGCTGACTTTTCAATGAAAACTATGAAAGCTTGAAGAGCCTGGAACAAAGTATTCCCAGTTCTAAATGACCATAGATGCCAACTCAGAATACTTTACCTACTAAAAACGTCTACTGTAGTTGAAGGGGAAGAAAAATACTCAACATGAATAGGCTGAAAGAATTCATGTCCACAAAGCCAGCCCTTCAGAGAATTCTTAAAGCAATAAAAAGTGCTGAGGAAAGGAATAACTATACTTAAGGGGCAACAGAAAGACATGAAATGAAGGTATAACTGTGGATACACAAACTTAGACCAAGAATGCAAAAAGAAATTAAAATTATGGGTACCAATACACATCTTTCAATAATAACTTTGAATATCAATGGACTGCACTCTCCAGTCAAAAGACACAAGCTAATTGAATGGATTAAGAAACAAAATGCATATTTTTGTTGTATGCAAGAAACCCATCTCACTTTCAAAGACAGATACTACCTTAAGGTAAAAGGATGGAAAAAATATCCCAAGCAAATGACACTAAGAAATAAGCAGGAGTTACAATCCTATATCTGACTAAACAGACTTCAAAATAAAACTAATCGGGAGACATAAAGAGGGTCACCTCATTGTGATCAAAGGAACAATTAACCAAGAAGATACTACAATCATGAACACATATGCATTAAACTCTGGTGCACCCAAGTTCATAAAAACAGTACTATAGGACTTTAAGACACAGATTAATCCCAACTCAATAATAGTGGGGGGACTTCAGTACACCACTGTTTCCATTAGACAGGTCAACCCAACAAAGAACAGAAAAACTGAATAATACTACACATCAAATGGACCTGAAACATCTACTGACTATTCCACCCAAGCACCAGAGAATATACTTTCTATTCAGCACCCCATGCAACTTTCTAAAAAAATAGACCACATACTGAGGCATAAAATCTCAACAAATACAAAAAAAAAAAAAAAAATTGAAATAATTCCCTGCATTCTATCAGACCACAATGCAGTAAAGCTTAAAATCAACACCGAGGGCTGGAGAGATGGCCTAGCAGTTAAGAGTGCCGACCGCTCTTACAGAGGACCAGGGTTCGATCCCCAGCACCCACATGGCGGCCGAGAACCGTCCAATTGCAGGAGAACTCCAGTTCCAGGGGAATCCAACGCCCTCTTCTGACCTCCGCGGCATTGCACGACACGGGTGCACAAACTTGCATGCAGATGGTACATTCATACACATATAGAAATAAAAAAAAAAAAAACACCGAATGAGCCCTACTAACTACGCGAACTCAGATTAAACAGCACACTGCTGAATCATGAAGGGATCAAAAGAGAAATTAAGAAAGAAAAGTTTAAAAAATAAAAAGCTGGGCATGGTGGCACATGCCTTTAATCCTAGCACTTGGGAAGCAGAGGCAGGCAGACATTCAGAGTTCAAGGCCAGCCTGGTCTACATAGTGAGTGAGTTCCAGGACAGCTGGAGACCCTGTCTCAAAAAGATCCCCCCAAAAGTATTCCTGGAATTAAACAAAAAGGACAATATGATACAACACAGCCTCTGGGACACTTTAAAAGCAGTCTTAAAAGGGAAGTTTATAACTCTTAAGTGCTTACATTAAAAAGTCAGAAAGAGAGCTGGGCCGTGGTGGCACACACCTTTAATCCTAGCACTTGGGAGGCAGAGGCAGGCGGATCTCTGAGTTCAAGGCCAGTCTGGTTTACAGAGCGAGTTCCAGGACAGCTGGGGCTACAGGAGACCCTGTCTCAAAAAGACCAAAAAAAAAAAAAAAAAAGTCAGAAAGAACAGGAATAAATGACTTAACATTGTAACTCAAGACTCTTGAAAGGAAATAACAATGAAACCAAAACCCAGCAGACAAAAAGAAATAACAAAAATCAGAGCAGAGATTAATGAAATAGAAACAAGGGAAATAATGCAGAGAATCAATAAATCTAAGAGCTGGTTCTTTGAAAAGATAAAATAGACCTTATCCCACTTACGCAAAAGAAAGTAAGTTACTCCAAATCAACAAAATCAGAGCTGAAAGGGGAAACATCACAACAGACAAAAAAAAAATGCTGAACATTATAAGGGAATACTTTAAAAACTTGTGCTCTATTAAATTTGAAAACCTGGGCTGGAGAGATGGCCTAGTGTTTAAGAGCGCCGACTGCTCTTGCAGAGGACCCGGGTTTGATTCACAGCACCCACATGGTGGCTAAGAACCATCCTTGATTCCAGTTCCAGGGAAATCCGATGCCCTCTTTTGACCTCCGTGGTGTTGCATGACACGGGTGCACCAACCTACATGCAGACAGTACACTCATACACATAATAAAAAAAATTTTTTAATTTGAAAATCTAAAAGAAATATATATGTAAAATCATGTGTCTCAAAGCCAAGCCAAAAAGAGACCAACAGCTTAAATAGACCTGTAACATAATGAAATTGAAACAGTAATACGAAACCTTCCAACCAAAAAAAAACAAAAAAGCTCAGGCCCAGATGGCTAGATGGATTCACATCACAGAATTCTACCAGACATTTAAAGAAATCTATATCCAATATAGAAACAGAGAACTCCTGAATTCCTTCTACGAAGCTAGCATCACTCTAATACCAAAACCAGGTAAAGATACAACCAAAAAAAAAAAACAAAAAAAAAAAAAACTATAGATCCATAACTTTAATGAACATAGATGCAGAAATTCAAGAAAATACAAACCACCATGATCAAATCAGCTTTATTCCAGAAATGCAGGGATGGTTCAATATACGTAAGTCAATAAATGTCATATATCATGCAAATGGACTCAAAGACAAAAATCATATGTTGTCTCAATAGATGCAGAAAAGGGCTTTGACAGAATTCATGGATTTATGTTAAAATTCTTAGAGGGAATTGGACTGGAGAGAACATACCTCATCATAGTTAAATAATTAAAGCTATATACAACATAGCCAACATCATTCTAAATGGAGGAAACTGGAAGTATTCCCATATATACAACATAGCCAACATCATTCTAAATGGAGGAAACTGGAAGCATTCCCATTAAAATCAAGAACCAGAAAAAGCTGCCACTGTCTCCACTCCTTTTTTAATATAGTGCTTGAAACTCTTGCTAGATCAGTAAGAAGAAATTAAAGGAGTATGGAAAAGAGGTCAAATTATCCCTTTTTGCAGATGATATGATACTATAAAAGATGCCCAAGTCCACCAGAAAACTAGAAATGATTAACACTTTCAGGAAATTGGCAGATTAGTAAATTAATCTACAAAATCAGTAGCCTTTCTATATACCAATAACAAGCAATTGGAGAAGGAGTACTTAGAAACCCTCTCACTCATATCATTCACAATAGTCTCTCTCCCTCTCCTCCCCCCCCCTCTCTCTCTCCTCTCCCCCATATGCATGACAATTAAAAGATGGGGTAAGGATCTGAACAGAGAGTTCTCACAAAAAAAAAAAAAAAAAGAAAAGGAAAAAAGGTGGCTAAGAAACATCTTATAAAGTGTTCAACATTGTTAGTAGTTAGAGAATTGCAAATTACAACCACTTTAAGATTTCATTTTACCCCAATCAGACTGAGATTAAGAAAACAAATGATGGGCTGGAGAGATGGCCTAGCAGTTAAGAGCACTGATTGCTCTTGCAGAGGACTCAGGTTTGACCCCCAGCACCCACATGGTGGCTGAGAACCATCTGTAACTTCAATTCCAGGAGAACTCCAGTTCCAGGGGAATCCAAGACCCTCTTCTGACATCCGTGGCATTGCATGACACAGGTGCACAAACCTACATGCAGACAGTACATTCATACACATAAAATTTTTTAAAATTAAAAAAAAAAAAAGAAAACAAATGACACCAAATGCTGGAGAGGATATGGGGAAAGGGGATTGCATGCTTATGCAACCCCTATGGAAGGCAGTGTGGAAAACTCTTAAAAAATGAAAAATGAACCTACCATTTGATTTGGTTATACCATTCCTTGGCATATCCCAAAGGACTCATCCTATTGCAGAGATACTTGTACATCCATGTTTGTGGCTGCTCTTTAAACAATAGCTGAAAGACAGAAGCAACCTAAGTGTCCCTTAACGTGAGTGGATAATGAAAATGTGGTACATTTATACAATGGAGTTCTACTCAGTGGTAAAGAAGAAATCATGAAATTTGCAGGTAACTGGATGGAGCTAGAACTGTTATACTAGGTAAAGTAACACAGACTCAGAAAAACAATGTATGTCCTCCCTCATTTGTGGATCCTAGCACAAATCCTTATATGTGGATATGTATCCTGATATAACTGCAGGAGCCAGGATAATGGAAAGGAACCAGGGAGGAAAGGGAAAGAAGGAACCTGAGAGAGAAGAACAGGAGACAGGTGTTTAAATGGGAGAGGTGAGGGAGGTCTGTACAAGGAAATTGGGGGATAGAGAGAGAGGTGCTTGAGAGGTGGGATCATAGGAGAAATGGGGACACTTTAAATGGGAAAGGAGGAAGGGTTAGTCAAGCATCGAGAAAGGAGAGAAATAACGCCTAGCTAGTGTAAAAAACCAGAGGGAATCATATTAGTCCAACAATCTAATGACAAATTACACATACAATATCTCTACATAAGCCCATGAGTATAGCCGAGGCTACATAAAAAGAAATAATGCCAGACAGGAGAAACCTTCCTTTGAGTCCTTGGCCAAGGTAATCCAAGAGACTTTCAAAATTACATGGCTACTGCCGTAGCCCTTGATTGCCTCCCAGAACTTGAGGGTAAGATCCTGTTGCTAAAGACACAGGATTTGGAGCAATGGAACTGACCTTGAAGCCAGTTCACCTAAAGGCTAGCTCTCAGAGCTTTGGAGGGGCACTACACAAGCTAAGGGAGAGCATCAGCTTCAAGACCAAATAACCACATCAGTGATGGGCACTGCACATGGCATTGGTTGGTACACTAGTGGCACTTTTATCTTGGCGAAAATCAATAGCTATCTAACTGAACTAAAAGCCTACTCAAAGGGAGGAAACTCATGTGTGGTACTGTAAACATAGCCAAATACACATGGCTGGAGATGTCATAGATCTTAGAGTAAACCAGACTATCACATCCCTAGACTAATGTAATTTCTTACATGTGCAAAATATGTATCCTTATATTGACAAATATCCCAATCACCACTCATTAAAGCTTCTTTTGCACCATACAGACTGTTATTACAGAATACCACAACTGGTTTCACATAGACATTGTCTGAATTGTTCAAGCCTAAGTGGCACAACTACAATGCAACCTCTACATCTAAGGCTCATGAAACATAGAACAAAGGGTAAAATGGACACTAATGAATCTCTCAATTCTCACTAATGAATTTCCCTCATGTAACAGAGGGCCATGAACACAAAAGGTTACAAATGGCCAAAGCATAGAGATTGAGTCTCCAGAGTGCTGGACCTTGGGCAGGACTCCTATATTAAACTTTACCCACACAGGGTTCAGGGAGCATTGTGGAAGAGGAGGCTGAAAGAATGTAAGAGCCAGGGAGGAGATGTACAACCATATGGAAATAAGAGTCCTACAAGCTCCTGGGACCCTCCTCATATGAACTTATAGCAATGGCGGCAGCAAGCACAAGACCCATGCAAACTCAAGTAGACAAAAATTGATCAAAGAACTGGGGAAATAAACAGCAGCCCTCAATTTTAGCTGAAGAAATACTGGCAACTGATTACTGCTGGTTAGGAAGACCTGATCTTAAGGGACAGACTATAGAGAGGCTGACTAGGCCTCAGTAGAGGAGCTTCTACTGAGCAACATCTGGGGACAATAGCTTGACACAATGAGCCTCAACACACATGACAGAGTGTATCCCAGTGGGAGGGTTAGGGGAGGAGGTATAAAGATGATTGGTTAAGATGTTCTGTGTGAAATATGCAAAAATTCAGTAAAATTTAAAAAAAATTATAGGAGTGTGCCATCATGCCTAATTTAAGTATGTACCGGGAATTGTAAGAACCTCCTCCAGGCCAGCTGGCAGGGTTCCAAGGTCCTGACCAAGGAAGAGGTGAGTAGATGATGGAGTCAAACATCACAAACCCTGGGTCTTGGGTGAAAAGCAGGGAAAATGCAAACTCCTGCTAACTCGTTTAATATAGGAAAGATAAGGATTTATATGTGATCATCCTCTGCTTCTTCTGGAAATGCATCAGGTGCTGATCAAACCACCAACTCAGCTGTTGCTTCCAAGCAGCACAGGTTAAGTCTGTTCAGTAGATGAGGAGGTAAGCACACCGCTGCAGGTGTGTAACACTCTACATATCCACCCCTTTGCTTTTAAACAAACAAAAAAAACAGATGACAAACGTAGTGGGAGCCTGAGTGCATAGCTCAGACATTGGTGACCCCACCTCTAGCATTCCAACATTTGACTGTGCCTGTCTTAGCTTGTCCTGATTAACAGGACCTTACCCTTCATTGGCTAACCAGCCACCGAGGGAAAATGCTAGGAATGGTGTTTGTCTGGGTGGGAGTAGAGGCATGGGGATTTACCTGTGCAAGTCACGAATGGCAGAGAGCCAAATGCAAAGAAGATGATATCTTCAGGAATGCGCAAGCAGGTGTTCTTATCAGCACCAATAGTCATTCAGTCTTAAGGAAAAACAGAATATTTGATGGATTTACAGCAGGTATCGAAATTACAAATCATGGAACTGCAAAATTTGAAGACAACCAGATTTCAACAACCGATCTGGAGGCTTATTTTTAGCATCTGATGTCAGTGTAGCAATGAAAGACAACAAAACAATGAACAATCACTTTGCAGCACAACTGAATTCCTTTCCCTAAAGAAAATCCTGCCATTCTTAACCAATTTAGAGGCTCATTTTTGGCATCTGGTATCAACGTAGCAATGAAAAATTACAATGTAAAGATACAAAACAGTGAACAATCACTTTGCAACACAACTGAATCTCTCCACAAAGAAAATCCTGCCATTCCAGCCCTTTTTTTTTAATCCATAAATATACCCCCCAAAATAATAATTTTTGAATACAAGGTCAGCTGATACTATGAACCTCAAAGTACCAAAGAAAAGAAAAGTGGCAATACATAACTCAGGATCTCAAAGCTGGGTGTTCCAGCATTACTATGTAAAGACTTTTAAAAGGAACAGAAGTGGAAAAAAATATAAGCTGCAATTTTGCACAATCACCAACTTTCTGAAAAGCCAGTGTCTCTACAGTTAGCATTGAATGCAGTTGAACTTGTAGACCTAGGTAAAAATCATTCAAATAAACCAGTCATAAAATGTTTAAGTTTTTATGCCTAGGACTTTGGTAGTAAACACTTGATCTATAGTATCCAAATTTTTGATCACATTTTAAAGTTTGCATGTGCAAATCCAGTCTGGCATGCCAAATAATTCTGTGCACATAAAAGATGGAAACTTGAAGTGGCCACTTTGACAGAACCAACATACAGGACACTAGACATACCTTAAACAGGAAACACAAGGGCTCCAGAAAGAGGAGAGTCAAGAGAAAGAGCTCATGGGATTCAACAAATTGGTAAATGAAGCATGTTCAAAGATAGATGTAGTTCAATCAGAACTTGATATCTGTCTCAGTCGACATAATACTGCAGTGTCTCAGCTAAGTAAGGCAAAGGAAACTTTAATTACAGCTTCTGAGACTCTCAAAGAAAAGGAAGGCTGCTATCGGAGATATAAGCAGACAACTCCCTCAAGTTCAACAAGAATTAAAGGAGAAAGAAAAGGAACTTCAAAAATTGACACAAGAAGAAATAAACCTCAAAAGTTTGGTTCATGATCTTTTCCAAAAAATTGAAGCAAAGAGTTGGCCGGGCAAGTGGGAGAGCGCAGCAGTAGGCTCTGTTGCTCTGCCAGCATAGCAGCTACACTCAAGAGCGGTGGCCTTGGCGGGCACTCTGGCCGTGGCACTGATGAGAAGCAGAGGGCTGCAATGCCCAGGGCGCACAGGTGATATGGGGATGGCCCAGAGCACTCTCTGGCCTTGGGCTTTCCTGGTGGTGGCGGCTCCTGTTCTTGCTGCCAGCTGCCAGCAGCCATGCTCAGGAAGAGCTGTGGCTTTCCTGAGCCAAGCCGCCTGAGCTGCACCTGCAGTCCTTAGGCTGCAGCTCTGTCACTCCCTTGGCCTCGCTGAAGGCGAGAAGTCTGAGTGGAGTGTCCTGTGAGCAGCCGGTGAGTGGAGCTGCAGGGACCAGCAGATGGCCCAGGCCAAGTGAGCCGGCACAGAGGAGAATTCTCCCCATTCGGCCTGAGATCGAGCATACAGGGAAGGGCTAGCCCTTCCCCGGTGTTTCCGCAACTGATGGAGCAACGTCTGTGCAGAAAGTCCACTGTGTAGGAGCCCACAAGGCTTGCAACCATGGCGACGAGGATCAGAATAAATGGGGCCCTAAGGGCAGCTGTCGAAGGAAGGAAATTACCCATGAAGGCAGACAGGGAAACTAAGACAAATTGCGCAGCGTTCACCCTCACATGGCTACAGATGCACGGAACAAAGGGGGCTACTCACCAAATACCATACTGTCCCAATCAGAAAAGTGGTGCCTCGCAAACACCAAAGAGGCGTCCTACACACGCCAGGGGGCCATAAGCCAAAACCACAGAAGGGACATGTTTTTAAAATGCTGGGGGGCAGGGGGATCACAGACCACATTGGGCCCCAAATGTACGAACCTCCGCCAGGCCAGCCGGTGGGGTTCCAAGGTCCTGACCAAGGAAGAGGTGAGTAGATGACGAGTCAAACATCTCAGACCCTGGGAGTTGGGTGAAAAGCAGAGAAAAACGTGAGCTCCTCCTAACTCGTTTAATACGGGAAAGATAAGGATTTGTATGTGATCAACCTCTGCTTCTGGAAATGAATCAGGTGCTGATCAAACCACCGACTCAGCTGTTGACTCAGCTGTTGCTTCTGAGCACAGGTTAAGTCTGTTCAGTAGACGAGGAGGTAAGCACACCACTGCAGGTGTGTAACACTCTACATCTCTGCCTCCCAAGTCCTGGGATTAAAGGCGTGCGCCACCACACCCGGCTATAATTTATATTCTAACAATGATTTTTTATAATACTATAGACCACAGGCTATCTCAAGAATAAAAGGAATATCACTGATCATTTTTTTTATTTTTTGCATGTGTATATTGTAGGTAGTTCACACGTGTGTGGCACAGGTACAGGTGCAGATGTCCATGCACCCACATGTGCACACATGTGAAAGCCAGAGGTTGACACTGTACCATATCATTTCTACCTTATATACTGAGGCAAGGTCTCATACCAGGAGCTCACTGACTCAGCTAGTCTACTTAGCCAGTGCCTTGGGGACCTCAGTCTCCACCTCCTGAGCACCAGGATTACAGGTAGATAAGAAAACCTGAGCATGAAAATGACAGTAGCAGAGCCAGACTCAAACCCAGGCACCTCCTCTTCTCTTTCATTTTTGCAACTCTGTCTCTTTCTTTCTCTCAAACACCTATCCATGTAGAATCTTACTAAACATGACACATTAATAATGTCATGGGACACCCACACACACCTGGCCTTTACATGAGTGCTGGGGATATGAACTCAGGTCCTCACACTTACATAGCAAGTGCTTTACCAAATGAACTATCTCTCAAGCCACCAATTTTTATTTATTCTTGATTTATATACAAACATGTACCATATCAGTTGTTGAATTTTTTTTTTTTTTTGTCTTTTCGAGACAGGGTCTCCCTGTAGCCCCAGCTGTCCTGGAACTTGCTCTGTAGACCAGGCTGGTCTTGAACTCACAAAGATCTGCCTGTCTCTGACTCCTGAGTGCTAAGATTAAAGGCATGCACCACCATGCCTGGCTTAGTTGTTAAATAATTTTAACATAACCTGTGGGTTCAGTGTAATTACTTCATTAATATATGACACCTTGAATGAATTGCAGCACAACATAAAATCCAGATCCCATCGGAAGCTCTGATTAAAATGCTACCACAGGGGAACAAAGTCATATTTGAGCAATAAAGTTCAAGTTAGAGTCTGGATAGAATAAACCATATTATGTAACATGGGAAAAACAAAAATCAATTTTATGAAACTATTTATGAGCAACTTTATCCATAAGCAAAAACCAGAAATAGATTACATGGCAGCAATCAGAAATTGTTCAATAAATATAATAGGGCCATGTAAATACTGTAATGTACAACTTGTATATCTGATGCTACTCAAACTAGATATTGGCATATTTCTTAGTGCAAGAAAAGGAGATAACAACATCAAGTAGAAACCTATCCATTGTATAAATACACATGCAAAGAAAAGTAGCTACAAGCATAAAACTGTTCATGTGATCTAGTGAGAACATAATTCTTCTTCTTTTGTTCATCTGATCCATGATGAACATGTATTACTTATAAAACAAAAGCAGCGGGCTGGAGAGATGGCCTAGCGGTTAAGAGTGCCGACCGCTCTTGCAGAGGACCCGGGTTCGATCCCCAGCACCCACAGGGTGGCTGAGAACTGTCCTTAACTCCAATTCCAAGAGAACTCCAGTTCCAGGGGAATCTGACGCCCTCTTCTGACCTCCGTGGCATTGCATGACACGGGTGCACAAACCTACATGCGGACGGTACATTCATACACATAAAATAAATAAAAAGTTAAAAATAAATAAAAAATAAAACAAAAGCAGCAATAAAGCATTTACTTGGGTGTGGATGTCACACGAGACACAGGTGCTTCCAATCACATTATCTAAAACATTTTCTCTGAGCACAGAATGCTGTGTCTGAAACTCGACTCCACATTCTGTGTCATCTCACACAATTAGTTTCAGCTTCCTGTGTGTCAACTGTCTCTTCTGCCAAGTGTGGAGAGAAACAGAACTTGCCTTCCAGAGTTGATACAAAGGTGAAAAGAATAAATGATGTAAAGTGTTCAGAACATTTTACTATATAGCCATCCCTCAGCTACTGTTTTTGTTTGATTGTAATTCATCTTTTATCAATGTAGTGAAAATATAGACATTTTAGAGTTCCAAATAATTTTTTTTGGTCTTTTTGAGACAGGGTTTCCCTTTAGTCCCAGCTAGCCTGGAACTCGCTCTGTACACCAGGCTGGCCTTGAACTCACCCAGATCCACCTGCGTCTGCCTTCCAAGTGCTGGAATTAATGGCATGTGCCTTCACACCCAGCATGTTCCAAATATTTTAATCTGTCCTTTTTACAAGGCTTTTGACTAGGACTGGAGAAGCAGCTTAGTGATATAGAGTATATGCTATGTATGCATGTATGAGCATTACTAATGACCATATAGTTTACTTAATCCCAAAATGATCTACAATGAATAAAAGGTTGATTAAATTATTCTTAAAGAGTTTCTCCATAACTATTTAGATATTCAGTAACTTTGGCTAACCCTCAAAATCCATCTAAATTATCTCTTTTAGTTGATGGCATTATTCAACATCTCAGACTAATTTTTCTAATATTTCTAATCCTTTTGACTACATATCAAGAAAAACAAAGGGAATAGGCTAAAAAGCTTCAACACACTCCTTGTCTTCTCAAAAAAATTTTTGACTCACACATTTTAATGATTTATTTTCCTCAAAGGAAAAAATATCTCAAGAAGACTTCTACATTAAAAATGCTTGGATAAGAGATTTTCCAAATTTAATTTAATCAAAAACTGATAATTCAGCTGATATTTTCCTCTTTGAAGTGGATCAGTAATCACTTAACATGAGTGAAATAGAAGATCTACAGTACCACACTGTAATTTTGTAGCCATACATCTAATGCAACCCTCAACCTATGGTCATTGTCTAATAAAAGTTCAAATCCATTCAGGATGCATACTTTTGCTTCTCTAAAGTCAAGCCACAATAAATATATATTCTAATAGGGACAGAAAAGATATGGCTTTCTGATATCATCTGAACAATTTAGCGTACACTATCATAATTGCTTTCTTTTTCTATTTCTACCCAATTGTTAACCTAGCTTGTAGCTATAGCAGAAGCTAGAAAGAAAGGACTATTTCAATGATCCCTTCCATTTCTCAGGTTCACTGTGCATATGGTTATACATGTTCATGTGTGGAGGGGTGCACATGCATGTTTATGTTTCTGTGTGTGCATTCATGTGTCAAGGGTGTGCATGTGCATGCATGTGGAAAGCAGAAGACAATCTTGGATAGCATCCTTCAGGAGTCATCTACCTTGTCTTTTGAGACAGCTCTCTCATTGGCTTGGGGCTTGCAGATCTAGCTGGGCTGGCTTGGCAATGAACTCCAGGGTTCAACACATTTGTGCCTTCCCAAGCACTGGGGATACAAATGTGTGCCACTGTACCAGGCTTTTTTATTTAAATATGAAAATGTATTACTGCTGCTGCTACTTCCGTCATCAGAATTTATCTTGGTCTTTCCTTCTTCCCTTTGCTCGGGGCCAAACTATCAAAATGACATCAGAATGACATTTTTTACTGGATCCAGCAACCAGAATTTCTTCACTTTCCTTAAAGAAGTTCAAACTACCATCTTTGGCCCTAAAAACTGTGATTTTTCCTGCTGTTATTGATTAGCTGGATCGTGACACACTGCCTGGTGGGAGAATTTAACTGGCTTTAACCCCTACTTTTTCTAGCACAATTCACTCGAGAAATACTCCAAAACAGCTGCCTTCCAGAGCTGTGTCCAAATGGCCTTTCTTGTATTGTTTATCATGCCACTTCTGGTCCTGTCGGTATCTACAGAGCTGCCTGGCAGTAGGATGACCAAGATACTTAGCCATCCTACCAGCACCAAGGGCCTAAACAAGAGTGGACTTACAAAAAAAAAAAAAGGCAGTCCTGGGGTCCAAACTCAAGTCCTATGCTTCTGCAGCAAGCACTTCCCTGACTAAGCCATCTCCCAAGCCTCTCCTAAGGTTTTGGGTTTTTTTTAAGGCAAACTCTCTTTTTAAAGTCAGGCTGGAGAGATGACTCAGTGGTTAGGCTCAGTGGTTAAGAGCATTGGTTGCTCTTGCAAAGGACCCAGGTTTGGCTCCTAGCACCCACATGGCAGCTAACAAAACTATTCCTAACTTCAGTTCCAGGGAATCTGATGCCCTCTTCTGACTTCCATGGGCATTAGATGACATGGATGTACTTATACACATGCAAGCAATACACTCATATACACAAAATAAATATTTAAAGTACTATCATTTCAAGAATGTTGTGAACAAATTCAGAAAATACATAAACTCAGTATGTACTAAGTCCATAAGCAAGTTTGCATTGTGTACAACATGCAGAGTGAGGAATTGGAGTGCAGATGGGAGACCAGAACAAGGAAATCAATACTTGTAATATTTTTCACTGTGCATTTTTAGGTAAGAAATCAACAGCACTGATCCAGCCCTCAGTTCTGGGGTCCATGTGCCACTGCTTATTTTCTGTTGTTCAGGAGTGCAAGGTTTGGGGGTGGAGCCCCTGGGCCTTGTAGAGCTAGGCAAGTGTCTGAACGCTATGCATAGCACCAGCACATTTCTGTTTTATTCTGAGACAGGGTCTCTTCAGGTTGCCCAGCCTGGCCTTGAACCCACTCTGTCACCCCCACGAACCCTGAACTTGCGATCTTCCCACCTCAGTTTCTCAAGGAGGTGAGATTATAGGCTACACTACCGCTTACAATGTTTGATCTGACTGACGGGCTCTTCTCACTCCCTCCTCTTTTCCCTTTTGTAGGGAAATACATGACAATTTATAACCATGTAATAGTGGCGAATCGACCAAAGACTTAGGAATAGGAGTGAGTACGCCTAGTGAAGTGCGTAGGACAGTGTGAATGTGAGAGATGCAGTCAAAGGCGATAGACTAGACAAAGCAGCAGGAGACCCTGTAAAAACCAGCTCGCTGGCTAATCTTCCTGACGGTGTGGTAGCAGCTGGTAAACCACTGAAATTCATCTGTGCTAGTGCCATCTTCCTATATTAAAATTCCACATAAATACGGTTACGTGCTTGAGTAATCCTTTATAATCTAGCACCTTCTGCTGGCAGCAGTGATGTCCTTCCCTGGAAAAAGAGCAGCAGGAGAGGCTGAAGAGGTGACTCCGTGGGTAAGATGTCTGCTGTGCAAGCAAACAGCCCCAGAACTTGAGTTAAAGGAGGGAGGGACGCCAAGCAGTGGTGACATGTGCTTGCACACACAGCAGCAGGGAGATGGAGACAGGTGGATCCCTGGGTCTTTCCTACTCTAGCTTCATCAATGAGCCCCAGGCCAGTGAAAGAGACCCTGTCTCAAAAAGCAAGGTAGAAAGGACCTGAGAACAACTGCAGTTGGCCTCTGGTCTCCACACATTATCTGTATAAACATATAAACATGTGCACCTGCACATATGTACACACGCGCACACACACACACAGCTGGGAGGATGGCTCAGTTAGTAAAATCCTTTCTGTATAAGCAAAAAAACTCAAGTCTGGATCCCTTGTAGAGTGTTACACACCTGCAGCAGCATGCTTACCTCCTCCTCTACTGAACAGACTTAACCTGTGCTCGGAAGCAACAGCTGAGTCAACAGTTGAATCAGTGGTTTGATCAGCACCTGATGCATTTCCAGAAGAAGCAGAGGATGATCATATATAAATCCTTATCTTTCCCATATTAAACGAGTATAGGAGGAGCTCGCATTTTTCCCTGCTTTTCACCCAACTGGGTCTGTGGTGTTTGACTCCATCATCTACTCACCTCTTCCTTTGGTCAGGACCTTGGAACCCCGCCGGCTGGCCTGGAGGAGGTTTCTACACAGAGGCCAGTGGATCTCTGAGTTCAAGGCCAGCCTGGTCTACATAGCAAGTTCCAGAACAGCTGGGGCTACAGGGGGACCCTGTCTCAAAAAGACCAAAGAATATATATATAAATTATAAGATGTGGTTAGCACTTTTCTGCACTTGGAGTCAGATCCGCAAACCGCTGGATTATAAAGGAGCAAACAGACGCAGCACGCCAGCTGGCCATGGGGAATTCTGCCCCTCAGCCTGGTCTGGACAAGCTATTTGCCCCAAGCAGACCCTTGGCCTTGGGGCATGCTGCCACCCTCTTATGGCCGAGTAAATCTCACCTGCCGGGAACCACACCCTGAGACAGATTTCACAGACTTGTGACTCCCTGCAAGCCTCTGTTCAGTCAAGACCAGCCAGCTATTTAGTTCGTACTCACTTCCCAGGTTGGTGGTCCAACAGAATGACCCCTTTCCAACCAATTCCGGCTAGCACACACCACTCAAGCCTGATGGGCCTACTTACATATGTGTGGAAATTAACAGACCGGGGACTCTCATCTGATGGTAAAGAAGAATCTGTTTATGTTTATAGCACTTCCCTTATATAAGCAGAGCAATGGCATATCTCAGGGCCCGCTCCCAGACCTCCTGCCTCATGAGCTCTTGTTATCATGAGTTTGTCTCACGTGGTTTGTTGATACAAATCATCCTCACCCAAGGGCAGATTTGAGTGCGAAACACAGGCAGGCAATTAAGCACAATGCAGCCACAGGTGGCCTTCCTCTTCCTACAATAAGGGAAAACTATCAGCTTGTTTTAGTAATTTAAAAATCATTTAACTAGGGGCTGGAGAGATGGCCTAGCGGTTAAGAGCACTGACCGCTGTTGCAGAGGACCCGGGTTCGATCCCTAGCACCCACAGGGCGGCTGAGAACGGTCTGTAACTCCAGTTCCCGGAGAACTCCAGTTCCAGGGGAATCCGACACCCTCTTCTGACCTCCACAGCATTGCACGACACGGGTGCACAGACCTACATGCAGACAGTACATTCATACACATAAAAAATAAATAAAATTTTAAAAAAATTTAGAAAAAGAAAAAATCATTTAACTATTTCAGTGATGTAATCTTAGGTTTGCTACTTGATTTTAGTTAAACAATATGGCTTTTTAGGTCCATGATTTGATATTGAGAACTATCTCAGACTTTCCCAGTTATTTTTCTGTTACATTTATAGTTAGTAACTGACTTGTCTCAGTAACCATGACCTTCTCTTAGTATGATACTGTTCGTGGTCCAGAATCCTTTATCTATCTGCTGAATGAATTCAACAACAATTGAATGAAAATACTTTTTATTTTGCATAAAAGTGACAGGTATTAGATATATTGTATATGTATCTATATACAGAAATTATCTAGTAGAAATGCACTCGGATAGATCTGCGAGAGAAACAGAGACAGTCACAAATATAAAAGAGAAGAGGAACTTGGGCTCTTGTTGAGCTGCCTGGGTTTGAGTCTGCCTCTGCCACTGTCATTTTCATGTTTCAGTTTTCTTATCTGACTGGTGGGCATGATGACAGTGCGAAACCCAAACAAGCCAAAACCTAGTCATTGACTATGTGCTCAGCAAGAGCCCTTATGTATATCAATAAAATTAATATTTTCTGGTATTGTCTGGTCACTTAATGAGTTTCTGAAACTCAAAGCATTAAAAAGGGGTTCTCTGTTCAGGGTATGTCTCCAGCCCCAAATCTCTGGGCTTCCATGATTACTCTTTCTGTGGAAGTGCCTGCTGGCACCATTGAGATAGAGCCCTGGGAGATTCCACCCTGTCCTATGTCTTTCACCCAGTACTGTTGAGGCTGCTGCAGCCAAGGAGCTGCAGGAGGGAACTGTATGCAGGGTATAGTAGGGGGCCACAGCCTAAAGAGGCCAGATAGGCTAAGCTAGCCCCTCCCCAAGGACCTCAGAGAGCTAGAGAAAAAACCAGACCTTGATGTACAGAGGTGGAATTTGTAGTGGCTCTTTGCATAGTTGTTGCATAGCCTCAGAGAGGATTTGCTGATGAGGAAAGAAAGGCCATGCTGGATCAGCCCTGAGCTGATCACTCATTTGGGGTTTTGTGTTATTAATTCAAGGGAAGCTCTATAAACTAAAACAACAGTCTTTCCTAGGGGAGGGGATGGGAGTCAGTATGGGATGGGAGTGACAATTTGCAGTACATGAATCTTAATGCTTATGCTTAAAAGATGCCTGGCAAATACTAGGTGGGTAAAAGGCAAGGTAGAGAACAAGTTTACCTTTCATCAGGAAAGGAGAAATGGGTTTGTATTTGCTCATATTTTTTTTTAATTTTTTTTATTTCTGTATGTGTATGAATGTACTGTCTGCATGCAGGTTTGTGCACCCATGGCGTGCAATGCCGTGGAGGTCAGAAGAGGGTGTCGGATTCCCCTGGAACTGGAGTTCTCCTGGAATTGGAGTTTCAGACAGTTCTCGGCCGCCATGTGGGTGCTGGGGATCAAACCCGGGTCCTCTGCAAGAGCAGTCGGCGCTCTTAACCGCTAGGCCATCTCTCCAGCCCTGTATTTGCTCATATTAAAAAGCTACAAGAACCAAAACGTTTAGAATATAGTTAACTATGAGGAAGGGAAGAGACAGGATAGAGACTGCTCACAGGTTTCTGGCACTTTAGATCTAGTGAGACCAACCTGACAAGTGAGGCAAAGAAACTATAACAGGCAGGCAACGAGGTAAAAAGTCTAGGAAAGTGGCCCAGAGTCTTCTCAGCAGTGGCTGTACACCATGCCTTATTGTAACCGACTGACCTCTGTGCCAAGGGGTCAGTTCCCTGCTTCTCTTGCTATAAACACCTTATCTAGGCACTCACTCTGGATTTGTACTCTGGTACTATGGGATGGTTGAACCAAGCACCAAGTAGGTGATACTGTTCTAAAGCAGTGACAGCATAGCCTAAGTTGTTCTGAACAGTCCTTATCAAGTGAGACATTCAATGTAGGTAGGTAAGAACTGGTCCAGCCACAGCAAACCAGGGACTTACCTGATTTTGTAGAGACTGGGATGGAAGCTAGACTTCTGGTAAGTCATGTTTTACATAATAACAAAACAAAATTAAGTGTTAAACATGTTACCTAAAATAGAAACCAGAGTAATATGATTAAACCATTCAGAGGTGTTTCACTTCAAAGAATAAAAGGAAGATTGAGTCAGTCAGAGTATGCTGTAGAGTAATTGAGGGCAGTGCAGCTTCTTGGCTGAATAGTAGTAGTGAGGTCAAGTATAGGATGACTTGAGACACACTTTGGAACTAAGATCAAAGTTTAACTTCAGTTTGAAGAGAACTGGTAGAAAGTAAGGAACCTAGGGTGGATTCCTGAGGTCTGGCTGAGTAATGAGCATGTTATAAGAATGACAGGAAATGTTACAACATCTTTGCAATAGCTGCTTAGAACCCCAAGCAGCAGTCCTCTGTGAGTCTGGACTGGAGGGAGACAGGAGTTAGGAAGTCAGAACCATATTGGTGGTATTTAAACCAAGTACAAAATTTTCTAGCATAGTGGAAAAATTTGCAAGTTAATTTCAGTGTAAATTAGTCTACAGAATATTCCCCTAATGAATTATAAAACTTTGTCAAACCAAAATCTGTTTATTCAGAACAGTGCTAAATGCAAAGTAAAAGCTTTCCTCAAATTAATTAAAAATTTGTCAGAAATATATGAGATACTTTGAATGTAGTTAATTGGGAGTTCATTTATTTCAGACCCTCCTTATTTTTCAAATTAACAGATTTAAAATTTTATATGTCTAGTACACTTGAAAGAAAGGCATGTTTCTCTCTTTTTTTCTCATGTATACAAAATGTAATTTAAAACCAGAATAATACTGCCAACATTTTTGAAGGACTGTTCTTTCCTGTGCGATGAAGCCTTTAAAAATTGAAAAGCCATGATGAAAAAAATGTGTTTTATTTTTGGACCACTGCGACGTCTCCTTAGGTCAAAGTGCTTGTCCTGCAATTCCCATGACCCAAGTTCAATGCCTAGAACCACTGTGAAAGGAGGAGACTCCCAAAAGTTGTCCTCCGACTTTCATATGGACACCATATTTACACACCACACTCACACAGTACAGTAAAAATAAAATTTTAAATTATTTTGTGCCAGGCGTGGTGGCACATGCCTTTAATCCCAGCACTTGGGAGGCAGAGGAGGCAGATCTCTGTGAGTTCAAGGCCAGCCTGGTCTACATAGTGAGTTTCAGGACACCTAGGGCTAGAGGGAGACCCTGCCTCAAAAAAACCAAAAAGTATTTTTTATTAACATGTATTGATGGGGGTCAGTGTGATATGTTAAAACATGTATTGGTATGCACTGATCAGACTCTCCTTCATGCTTCTTGTTTATAATGTAAGTTTATTTTTTGTGTATGTTTTGCCTGTATTTATGTAAGTGCACCATGTTTGTGCAGTGCCCACAGAGGCCAAAAGAGGGTGTTAGATCCCTTGAAACAAGCTACTCACAGATGGTTGTAAGTTGCCATTTGGGTGCTGAGAACTCACCCTGGGTCCTCTGCATGAGCAGCCATTGAGCCATCTCTTTAGCCTCCAAATACATCTTTTTTAAATTTTTTGTTGTTGTTGTTGTTTTCATTTTTTGAGACAGAGTCTCCCTTTAGTCCTAGCTGGCCTGGAGCTTTCTATGTAGATCAGGCTGGCCTTGAACTCACAAAGATCCACCTGCCTCTGCCTCCCAAGTGCTGGAATTAAAGGCGTGCACCACCATGCCTGGCCTAAAACAGTTCTTAGCCACCATGTGGGTGCTGGGAATTGAACCCAGGTCCTCTGCAAGAGCAGTCAGTGCTCTTAACCACTGAGCCAATGAACCTAGATTTGTCCATATGGAAAATGGAAAAAAAAAGGTTAGTTAGAATTATTATTATGAGTCATTTGTGAAGATACTCATTTTTAAAAAATAATGTTTTGATGATACACATAAAATCACATTAAAAATTAACATGAAAGGGTTTATCTAGTTGAAATAGCGTTTGCACTCCACCTCCTTAACCACTTGGCCACTGGAGGGAAGCATGCAGAGGTAGAATGTACACGGTTTCACTTTTTTTCCCTTTTTTTTTTTTTTTTTTTTTTTTTTTTTTTTTTGGTCCTTTTGAAGCAGGGCCAGGTCTCCCTGTAGCCCCATCTGGCCTGGAACCTGACCAGGCTGGCCTTGAACTCACAGAGATCTGCCTGCTTCTGCCTCCCAAGTGCTAAGATTAAAGGCATGAGCCACCACGCCCGGCTGGGACCTGGTATCTTAATTCTACTGTGGGTAGAACATTTTCTGGATGACTTCAGATCTTCTAAGTCTTCAGGAAATTGGTTTTTAAATATTTGATAAATTTTAAGGTATGCTTGTTTCTCTTTGAGAAATTTTTTATCTTGTTTATATAGTACAAAGAAAATTACCTGGTTTGTCTTAAAATTACTTGATTTATCTTTATTGAACCCAGGTCCTCATGAATGCTGGATAAGCACTCCAGCACTATCCACACTCATTCCTAATTGCTGACATATCTTATATTTTCACAGAACAGTTTTGAAAATAGCTGCCATTCTGCTGTTGAAACATTGTTTCTTTTTTAATTAATTAATTTTTTTATGTGTATGAATGTACTGTCTGCATTTAGGTTTGTGCACCCGTGTTGTGCAATGCCACAGAGATCAGAAGAGGGCATCAGATTCCCCTGGAACTGGAGTTAAAGACGGTTCTCAACCGCAATGTGGGTATTGGGGATCGAACCCAGGTCCTCTGCAAGAGCAGTCGGCACTCTTAACCACTAGGCCATCTCTCCAGCCCCTGAAGCATTGTTATTCACTAATAAGGTCTTTCCCATCCATGTACATGTACTCCCTGTTCCCATCTTTAATCTCCAGAGCCACATATCGGTCTATAAATTTGCCAGGTGGGGACAGTTCATGTAATGGGAGTCATGTAGTATGAGGCCTGTCCTGTCTGGCTGTGTTTACTAGCACAATGTGTTGAGGTTCAGATGTTGGTGTAGCAGTTTGTCCATTCTGTTTCTGAGTGGTACTCCATCAAATGTGATCACTACATACTGCCTGTTCACTCATTGGTGCTTCTACATTTTCTTTTTTTTTTTTTTTTAATTTTTTTTTATTATTATTATATTTTGTAGTTATGAAGGACTGGTCTGCATGCAGGTCTGTGCACCCGTTCGGCAATGCCGCGGAGGTCAAGAAGGGTCGGATTCCCCTGGAACTGGAGTTCTCCTGGATTGGAGTTACAGACGGTTCTCGCGCCGCCATGTGGTGCTGGGAGTCGAACCCGGGTCCTCTGCAAGAGCGTCAGTGCTCTTAACCGCTAGGCTATCTCTCCAGCCCCTACATTTTCTTATTGTTACAAATGGGGCCTGCAGTATGCATACAAATCTTCATGTGGTTGCCAGGATTTTATTCTAGTGAGATCTTTGTGCCAAGTGAGGATGCATGTAGTCCTCACATCTGTTATGTGATGTCATCATCCCCATTTTGCAGATGAGGAAACTCAAATGATGTCAGTGTAGAGCAGGCAGCAAGTGGTGGACCCAGTCTGGGATGAATAATTTTTTTTTGAGACAGGGTCTCCCTGTAGCCCCAGCTGGCCTGCCTGGAACTCATTCTGTAGACCAGGCTGGCCTTGAATTTACAGAGATCCGCCTGCCTCTGCCTCCCAAGTGCTGGGATTAAAGGTGTGCGCCACCACACCTGGCACTAAAGTGCCTACATTAAAAAAGCAGAAAGAGGACAAATAAACAAACTAACACTGCAGCTAAAAACACTTGAGAGACAACAACAAATGAACCCTAAACCCAACAGACAGGAAGAAAGAACAAAAATCGAGCAGAAATCAATGAAATAGAAATCAAAGAAAACAATACAAAACAAGGAACCCAAAAGTTGGTTCTTTGAAAGGGTAAACAAGATAGATAGACCCATAGCCCAGTTGATCAAAAGAAAGAGCGGGGTGGAGAGATGGCCTAGCGGTTAAGAGCACCGACCGCTCTTACAGAGGACCCGGGTTTATCCCCAGCACCCACATGGCGGCCGAGAACCGTCTGAGACTCCAATTCCAGGAGAACTCCAGCTCCAGGGGAATCCAGAGACCCTCTTCTGACCTCCGTGCCATTCACGACACGGGTGCACAACCTGCATGCAGACAATGTAACATTCATACACATACAAGAAATAAATGAAATAAAAAATATTAAAAAAAAAAAAAAAAAGAAAGAGAACTCCAAATCCAATAGTATTCGTGATGAAAGGGAAATATCACAACAGACAGAAAAAGATCCAGACAATCATATGCGAATACTCCAAAAACCTATATTCTACTAAATTTGAAAACCTACGAGAAATGGATCAATATTTGAAATCCTGGAATTCACCAAAGCTTAATCAAGAAGATATTGACAGCTTAAACAGACCCATAATATATGAGGAAATTGAAAATGTAATAGTAAACCTCCCAACTAAAAAAAGCCCAGGCTCAGATGGTTTCACAGCAGCATTCTATAAAACATTTAAAGAGGACTTAACAACCATTATTACTAAAACTGTTCAGAAGGATACAAGCAAAGGAAATTTTTTCTTTCTTAAAAAGTATTTAAATTATTTTTTGTTCTTTCATTGTGCTTAGTTACATTTGCTATTAATATTCAATTTTATGGGGCTGGAGAGATGGCCTAGCGGTTAAGAGCACCGACTGCTCTTACAGAGGACCCGGGTTCGATCCCCAGCACCCACATGGCGGCCGAGAGCCGTCTGAAACTCAATTCCAAGAGAACCCAGCTCACAGGGAATCCGAGACCCTCTTCTGACCTCCGTGGCATTGCACGACACGGGTGCACAGACTTGCATGCAGACAGTACATTCATACACATACAAAAATAAATAAAATTAATAAAAAAAATTAAAAAAAAAATATTCAATTTATATTTTTATTCTGTCTGTGTTGGGTTTACTTTTTACCTTTATCATCTTAATACTGTTCTTGAATATATACTAATACATAAAATATTAGCATAATGTCAAAGTAAAAACTAAGTAAAAAGCCATACTTGGAAAGAGCCGATTCTTTATTAAAATTAATTTTGCTATATTTTAATGTAGTATTATGGTATACTATGTATACATACTAGTATTATATATATATAATAATTATATATATAATATATAATAATTATATATATATATAATACTAGTATGTAGGTATCATGTCTGTGAGCTTCCTTCCTATGCTTCCTTTTATAAAAATGCATAATATGTTATTTCCCTTCATTGTTATATAAGAATAGTGAAGTCACATATGTGTACATATGTGACTTTTACATTTTAATTTCATTTACTAAATCTTAGAAATCACTCCATAGCCGGGCGTGGTGGCGCACGCCTTTAATCCTAGCACTTGGGAGGCAGAGGCAGGCGGATCTTTGTGAGTTCAAGGCCGGCCTGGTCTACAGAGTGAGTTCCAGCACAGCTGGGGCTACAGGGAGACCCTGTCTTGAAAAGACCAAAAAAAAAAAAATCACTCCATAAACCCAGAGATCCTCCTTTTCTACTCTTAAATAAGTACATAATTTATTCAAACCATCATGCATACATGAGCTAATTTCACCTCACTTGGAGTTCCCAGTATCTCATATAGTACTGATTTCAAATTTAATAAATCAGTAAATTTTATATTTAATTGAAATAGTCATGAACCCAACTTTTGTGATCCAGTGTTCTCTGATACCTTGTTCTTTGATTTCTTTGCTTTGATTCCTCCATAAGCTTTGTTTTCCCTTATTTTGCTGCTACATCCTACATGGCTGGGTGATGGTAGATACAGAAAAGGGACAGCACAGTCTATAATGAAATACTACATAAATTAATATTAAAGAAAGTTAGGGACCTGGAGTCTCCTTTTTCCGGCCGAATAAAGAGCTCTGAGTTTCCAACTCCTAAAGTTTTTATTCTCAGACATGAGTTGCTCCAAGCCCCTGAACTAGATTCTCTGTCTTCGCTTGAATGGCTTACGTGCCTTCACTGTATTTCCCAAAGGCCCATCAGTTCAATCTTTTTTCATTATCTCAGATACCAATGAATCCTCTCTCTCTGACCCATTAATTTCTATCCTTATATTACTGCACCTTGACATTAATGGACTGTCATCATTGAGGATATTATGTTTGGTGTGTCTATAATATTCAGGACTAAAAATTTTATAATTGAATTCAGTTGCATGATCAATGTTGTTGCTTGTTTCAAGAATGTTACTTTTTAAATGACTAGTTTAATTTGAAGCTTCTGGGAAGAATTACCAGAATATGTGCAGTTAGCCTTGCTTCTGAGAGTTTTAATCTAGAGGCTAGGCAGTTATGTATCATTTCAAGTTTTTGATAAAGATATATTTTTGGTAGCCTCAACTATAGGCCTTTATAGACTGTAAGTTAGTTGCCTTTCTTAATCTTTTAAAAGTAGACATCCATTCTGGACCAGGCAGAGATCCAGCATTGGCAAGGTGGATTTCCTGCTTCCCCTCGACAGGCTCAGCCTTTCATGAATCTTAGCTTCACTTGTTAGACTCAGGCTTTTCTAAACCTGGACCATTTCTAGATTAAAATCAGTTCTAGGAAGTTAGTAGTAGGATTTATAGTCAGGGAATTTAAATGAAAACAACCTTAGTGGTATGAAACCATAGTCTGAATGTAAGCTTAAAGAGAAATTCCAGTTCCCAGTATGACACGGTTTTGATTTGTAATTTTATGTGCACTGGTTGTTTAAAAACTTGATATACTCTAGTGTTATATTGTAAACTTTGCTATTTGAATAATCTTATTTTGCTTTGTCTCTTTCACTATTTAGAATTCATTTTCTAAGACTACTATAACTACCTTGATTTTTTTTCAATTTTCTGTATTTTTTATTAGTATAAAAACCTATTTTACATTAGCTTTGCATTTTTTGGCAAAATATGGCAGAAAGTATCAATTTATCATATGGAAAGAGAAATGAAATATACCTTATTCATGTTCAGGTTTCACCCTGGCTTTTTAACAGCAGCTTTGACTTAGAGCTGCAAGCCTGAGGACACTGATTTGAATTATTCATGGTTGTCTGTGTGCTGCATTAGCCTGCTGGATGGGTAATGTAAACATGTTCTGAATTTCAAATACATGCCAGCATATGAGTGGCAGGCTAAAAATAGGGCCAATAACCAAGTGCATATTTGGAAATTTGATTTTTACAGTGTAAAACTATGTAGGGGTGATCTCTGGAAATGGTTGACTGCCAGTGTAATAACTTGTTTTGTATTCCACAGACCTGAAAGATGCCAGTGGTAAGTGCACTAGGTCAGTGATTTTTTTTTTTTCTAATTTGTTGAGGTTCTAGAAGAATACAGACGCGTAATAGTGTGTGAATAAATAAGGATTACCTTTCACAGGCTATTGGCTGATCGCTCAGGCACTCTGTCTCTACTACATTTTTAAATCAGTAAGCAGGAAGTTTTTGATGCTCATTATACCACCTTTTCATCAATCTAGAATTGCAGTGGGTCAAGTAACATTGTAGGCTACAAATGAGATCCAATGTTCTGGTCTTATAAAATACTGAACCTTTCACTCCCATTTAAAACACTTGTCCTCATTTTTAGCACATTTTAATTATAATTCTAGCCTTACATTGTCCTTAAAGCTGTAGTAGCTATTCAATTATTAAATAGTGGCTTGTTCTAGAATTTAATATTAAACAATAGTTTTTATAGTTTATGTGCTATTTTATATATGTATATTTATTTGTGATTTAGTAAATTTTATGTTGGTTTTTTTTTTTTTTTTTTTTTTTTGTGTTTTGTGATTGGGGTTTTTTTTTTTTTCTCCCCCATTTTTTTTTTTTTTTTTTTTAAAAAAGGCTTTTGTTTTTCTTTGTTTTTTTTTTTTTCCCTT
>VZQC01005442.1:881425-903938 GCA_009823505.1 Rhizomys pruinosus | reverse complement strand
CGGAGGTCAGAAGAGGGTCTCGGATTCCCCTGGAGCTGGAGTTCTCCTGGAATTGGAGTTTCAGACGGCTCTCGGCCGCCATGTGGGTGCTGGGGATCGAACCCGGGTCCTCTGTAAGAGCAGTCGGTGCTCTTAACCGCTAGGCCATCTCTCCAGCCCCCATAGTGAACTTTCATGGAGTGTTTCTTGATTACCTTTTAGTGCTGGTCTTAATGTCCAATGTGGCATTTCATAATGCTTCTTCCCATTTCAAAACATCTTTCAATTTAAAAAATTCTTATTTCTTGGGGGCTGGAGAGATGGCATAGCGGTTAAGAGCTCCAACTGCTCTTACAGAGGACCTGGGTTTGATCCCCAGCACCCACATGGTGGCCAAGAACTGTCTGAAACTCCAATTCCAGGAGAACTCCAGTTCCAGGGGAATCTGACACCCTCTTCTGACCTCTGCGGCATTGCATGACACAGGTACACAGACCTACATGCAGACAGTACATTCATACACATAAAAATAAATAAATAAATAAATAAATAAATAAATGAAAATTCTTATTTCTCTCAGAATTTCATACATTGTATTTTGATCATTTTCATACCCATTCTTTCCCCTAAGTCTGCTCAGGTCTATTGCCACCTTCCAATCTCCCCCATTCTGTCTCCCTTTTTAGAAAAAATAACCCGTCTGGTCCCATTTGCGTTGCCCATATACTCCTGGGTATGGGGCTATCCACCATTGTGTGGTCAACCTATCAGGGGTCATACCCTTAAAGAAAACTTATTCTCCCTGCCCTAGTCAACTCTCCATAGCTCCTGAGTTAGGGGTCAGAGCTTGTGAAAACTCTTCCTGCACCATGCCTGAGTATTGCCCTGATCTTCTGTAGACAACCACAGCTCCCGTGGATTCATGTGTGCAGTGATCCTGTCACGTCCACATGATACTGTTTCACTCTGGCTCTTATACTCACTCTCTCCCTCTTCTGTGATGGCCCTTGAACCTTGGGGAGATTAACATAGATGTCCCATTTGTGGCTGAGCACTCCATGGATACCCATTCTCGGTACCAGTTGTGAGTTTCTGTGTTAACCGCTGTACAAAGAAACTGATGAGGTCTGAGAGCTGCAGATTTCTGCAGGTATAGAGTTACAAATTAAGAGGGCAGTTTTATACTATGTCCATTTAGCAGAATAATGGTAGGTTCACCCCTGGGTTCTGTGAGCTCCCCAGCCATGGGTAAGATCTTGGCCACATTTATAGTATCAGACATGCATTTCCTCATGTGGAGTCACCCATTTTTTTCACTATGGGCATATCTTGCCACTCTAGTCATTATTGTAGTTCACAGGGTTCAAGCTGGGTAAGACTTTTAATGACTTTTCCCCCCAGCAGCCTGTGTAGTATCTTCCAGTACTCTGAAAGCTAGCCAGCCAGCAGAGAAAGCTTAGTGGTCAGTACTTGAGTCTCTATGTCCTCTGGCCAATTGTGTATGGTGTCTTCGGTAGCAGGCTCTTACCATCCATTCCTCTGTTTATCATCTCTGCTTTGCATTTTAGCAATCCAGTCCCCTTTCTGTGTCCATGTGTGTTCCTTTTGTCTCAGCTGGGATTCCTCAGCAGCAGTTCCTCTATGAAACCCACTTGGTGTTTGTTGTGCTACTAGATTGCTTCCTCTTCATGAGGAATTCCTTCAGCACAAGCCTAAGTTTCCCCATATGAAGTGTCCTTCTAATCTTCTGCTTTTTGTTTTTGGTATGTTTTGTTTTTTAAAAACTCTTTCTAGTTGTGATACAGTATCTTTCTAATCCTTAGTGACTCTGAATTGACACCGTCTTTTAATCCCATACATGTTCTATTTAAAAACTAGTTTGACACGGACTTCCATGCTTTCACTCTCTGTTCCTCCACAGATCTCTTCAAACTAGATTTTAAAGCACTGTAATGAGAAAATTTTAATTTCTAATTTTGATAAAATGTACCTGGCATAAGTTTACTTCATGTAAGTAGAATTATATACTGGTTATTCTTTGTGTCTGTGTGAAATCAACTGAAGGTTTTAAAGGTTTTCTCAGATTAACAGCATCTACCAGAATTTCATTTTCTATAAATCTTTTCTTAAACTTTAAAAAACATTTGTATTTTATGTTTTGACTGCATGTATGTAAGTGTATCCATGCATGCAGTGCCCAAAGAGGCCAAAAAAAGGGTGTCAGATCCCCTGGAACCTAAGTTGTTAGCTGTTGCGTGAGTGCTGGGAACCGAACCTGAGTCCCTTGTAAAAATAGCCACTGCTCTTAACCTCCAAGCCATTCCTCCACCCTAGGAATTTCATTATTTCGATTTATTTATTTATTATTTACTTATTTTATTTATTTATTTATCTATTTTAATTGTGATAAAGTATACAAGACATAAAATTTTCTCATTTACAGTGTTCTACAACTATTACCACCACTCACTTCCAGAACTCTCATCATCCAGAAGTGGGCCTTTACCTACTAACACATAATTCTTGGGGCTGGAGAGATGGCTCATAGTTAAGATGAGTGCTCTTGCAGAGGACTTAGGTTCGATTCCCAGCACCCACATGGCAGCTAACAACCATCTATACCTCCAGTTCTAGGGGAATCCTACACCTTATGACTCCACAGGCATTGCATGACACAGGTGCACTTACACACATGCAGGCAATACACTCACACACATAAAATAAAATATATTTTTTAAAACAACCTAATTCTTAGAGCTCCCTCTATCTTAGTCCCTGGCAGCTACCATGCTACTTTCTGATTGAATGAATTTGCCTAGAATACAGAGTGCATCCAAGAGGAATCATTTGGTATGTGTCTGGCTTATGTCACTTTCCAGGCTGTTTTCAGGGTTCATCCATGCTATTGCATGTATCAGAACTATATTACTTTTTTTTATTTTATTTATTTTTGTATGTGTATGAATACTGTCTTGCATGTAGGTTCGTGCACCCATGTCGTGCAATGCCGCGGAGCTCAGAAGAGGGCGTCGGATTCCCCTGGAACTGGAGCTAAAGACAGTTCTCAGCTCCCATGTGGGTACTGGGGATTGAACCCAGGTCCTCTGCAAGAGCAGTCAGCACTCTTAACCGCTAGGCTATCTCTCCAGCCACAAAACTATATTACTTTTTATGCCCAGATAATATACTATATGCACTTTTTGACACTTGATTGCCTCTGAGTTTCTCCTAAGGAATGGCATTTGTAGGTCGGTCATATGGTGAGTCTGTGTTTAACTTTTTGCAGACTTTTCTACATTTGTTGAACACTTTTACATTCTCACCCCCAAAACACTGAGGGGCACCACCGGTTGTTTCCATTCTGTGCTGTCTTGTTTTTAGAAGTGGCCATTTTAATGGTGTGAAGTAGTGTCTCCCTGTGGTTAAGACTATAAAATGTCTTTGCATGTGCTTTATTTTGTCTATTTCTGTATATTCTTTGGGAAAATATCTGTTCAAGTCCTTTGCTAAGTTTTGAGTTGTCTAATATTTTCTCTCAGTATGTTGGGTATTCTCTTGTCTGATGCCTAAACATTTGGATAAATCCAGCTTGTCTCCCTTTTGTTTTGTTGTCTGTGCCATATGTGCTGTACCTGGACCTCACTCCCAGATTCAGGGCAGTAAAAATTCCCCATCTTTTTAAAGTGTTTTACAGTTCAAGCTTTTATTTTTTTATTTTTATTTTTTAAATTTTATTTATGTGTATGAACGTGCTGTCTGCATGCAGGTCTGTGCACCCATGTTGTGCAATGCCACGAAGGTCAGAAGAGGGTGTCGGATTCCCTTGGAACTGGAGTTCTCCTGGAGTTGGAGTTTCAGACGGTTCTCAGCCGCCACGTGGGTGCTGGGGATCGAACTCAGGTCCTCTGCAAGAGCAGTCTGTGCTCGTAACCGCTAGGCCATCTCTCCAGCCCATAGTTCAAGCTTTTATATTTAGGGCTAAGTTTGCTGCGCGGAGGAAGGTCACAAAGCTCCCAGCTTCACTCTTTCCCATGGAACAGCCACATTCCAGCACCACTGCTCATGATTGCTTTTCTCCACGGCCGGTCTCAGCAGCTTGTCAGCCACTTGGCCCGTATGGAGTTGTTTTTCTGGACCCTCTCCAATCTAAGTGTCCTTATGCCAGTACTGTCCTGACTTCATGAAAATTTGTGGTTGAGTCCTACTTTGTCCTTCTGTTTCATGTTATTTTAGCTATCCTGGCTGTCACAAAAATTACATAAATGGCTTTTAGGATCAGCTTCATAATTTCTACAAAGAATTCATGTTAAATTGTGATGATGTTTACACTGACTCTGTAGATCAGCTTGGAAAATACAGTTATCTTAACAGTGTGAAAATCCCTGAATACAAGATGTTTTTACAGCTATTTTGATCTTTAATTTCTTTCTAGTAATGCTTTAGTTTTCAGATATTTTTACATTCGCTGGTGTGATCACATGTCAGAATTTCTCATGTTGCTGATCCGTCACATGCTCATACTGCACTTCACCCATGTTGCTTCATCTCATGTTGCTGATCCATCACATGCTCATACTGCACTTCATCCATGTTGCTTCATCTCATGTTGCTGATCCATCGCATGCTCATACTGCACTTCACCCATGTTGCTTCATCTCATGTTGCTGATCCATCGCATGCTCATACTGCACTTCATCCATGTTGCTTCATCTCATGTTGCTGATCCATCGCATGCTCATACTGCACTTCACCCATGTTGCTTCATCTCATGTTGCTGATCCATCGCATGCTCATACTGCACTTCATCCATGTTGCTTCATCTCATGTTGCTGATCCATCGCATGCTCATACTGCACTTCACCCATGTTGCTTCATCTCATGTTGCTGATCCATCGCATGCTCATACTGCACTTCATCCATGTTGCTTCATCTCATGTTGCTGATCCATCGCATGCTCATACTGCACTTCACCCATGTTGCTTCATCTCATGTTGCTGATCCATCGCATGCTCATACTGCACTTCATCCATGTTGCTTCATCTCATGTTGCTGATCCATCGCATGCTCATACTGCACTTCACCCATGTTGCTTCATCTCATGTTGCTGATCCATCGCATGCTCATACTGCACTTCATCCATGTTGCTTCATCTCATGTTGCTGATCCATCGCATGCTCATACTGCACTTCACCCATGTTGCTTCATCTCATGTTGCTGATCCATCGCATGCTCATACTGCACTTCATCCATGTTGCTTCATCTCATGTTGCTGATCCATCGCATGCTCATACTGCACTTCACCCATGTTGCTTCATCTCATGTTGCTGATCCATCGCATGCTCATACTGCACTTCATCCATGTTGCTTCATCTCATGTTGCTGATCCATCGCATGCTCATACTGCACTTCATCCATGTTGCTTCATCTCATGTCACTGATCCGTCGCATGCTCATACTGCACTTCATCCATGTTGCTTCATCTCTTGTTGCTGATCCATCACATGCTCATACTGCACTTCGTCCATGTTGCTTCATCTCATTTTGCTGATCCATCGCATGCTCATACTGCACTTCACAACCATGTTGCTTCATCTCATGTTGCTGATCCATCACATGCTCATACTGCACTTCATCCATGTTATTTCATCTCATGTTGCTGATCTATCGCATGCTCATACTGCACTTCACCCATGTTGCTTCATCTCATGTTGCTGATCCATTGCATGCTCATACTGCACTTCACCCATGTTGCTGGATGTTTGGATGATTTCTGCCTTGTAGCTTTGTGCCTAATTCTGCTGTGAATCTTGATATAGAGATGTCTTGTTGAGCTCTTGCTTTCAGTCTTCTAGATACATTTCTTTAAGTAAAATTTTGTACTTCTGAGAGCTTTTGTTTTGTGAAATTTGATGCAATGTCTTTAAGTACAGATATTGTTACATCATCCAGATAGATTGGCTCTAATGTTTTAAAATGTCCTTTATTATCTGTAGTTAATAATTACATTTTGTGTGTGTCTGTGTGTGTGTGTGTGCATGCACATGCATACCCTGGACCTGGAGTGGTTGTGAACCACCTAATGCGTCAGTGGAACTGAACTCCAGGAAGAGCAGCAAGCCCTCTCTTAACTCCTGAGCCTTCTTTCCAGCTCTGTCATTTTTTTAAAGTCTATTTTTCTGATGCTGGTAATGTTTTCTTGTGGTTGCTCTTTGGCAAATGTGCCTTTTTTGAACCTTTTACTTCCAGACTTCTATCGCATATTATGAACATATTATAGGTTTGGTTTCAAGCCACTGAAATAAAGCAAACATTTCAATAAAGCAAACTTCTTAGTTTTCTACTGATACAAAAGTTACAAAGTGCATAGTAACATGGTCAAAAGAATAATGCATATACATTAACCTTAAAGCACTTTATTGCTAACATAATGCTAGCAAACCATCTGAGCCATTGGGAACTTCACTGATCCACTTGCTCAATACAGAGTTATCATAAACCTTCAGTTGGAGTATGGGGAGGGAAGCAATATCTGCAAAGCAGTAAAATCCATATGTCCGTAGTTGTATCATAATCTAAAATGTAACTCCTGGGCATATGGTTGGATCCTGTTATTTTGTTAGTGCTGAGTCTTGAACCCACAAACTCACCTACACTGTGGAGGCACTCTGCCACAGAACTACACACCCTCTGCTCTAGGGTCCTGGGCTTAAACAAATACACTTAGACAATCTCTGCAGTTTGAATGGGTTATTAATCCATTCACCTTTTTTTGTCTTCTTTTGAGACAGGGTCTCCCTGTAGCCCCAGCTGGCTTGGAACTCGCTGTGTAGACCAGGCTGGCCTTGAACTCACAGAGATCCACCTGCCTCAGCCTCCCCAGTGCTGGGATTAAAGGCATGTGCCACCACGCCCAGCTCCTTTCACTTTTAATATTCTTGGTATGATTGGATTTGTACCTGCTTTTTTTCTCCTGTATGTCACAGATCCTTTTCCTTTGTCTTTTTTTCTTTCTTCTTTTCTCTGCTCCTTCTTTAATTATGCTTTCTTTTGCGCCATGATGAGTATTTTCTACTGCAACATTTTTATTTCTTTAGTTTGTCTATCAATATTTTTGAGTTTTTAAAATTTATACAGATTTGACACCTACATATTTATCTAAATTAACTTCATAGGTATTCTGTGAAGATACATAATTCCAAGGTAAATAGTCTTATGGTTTGAATGAGAACTGTCCCCCATAGGCTCAGGCATTTGAACTCCTGGTCGCCATCTGGTGGCGTTGTTGGGGAGTTACAGAAATTTTAGGAGGTGGAACCTTGCTGTAGAAAGTGTATCACTGGGGGCAGTGTTGAGGGTTTATAGCTTCACCCCACTTCCTATTCTCTCTCTTAGGCTTCCTTTCTGTGGATTAAATGTGATCAGCCAACTTCCTACCCCTGCTACCATCCTTCCCCACCATATTGGATTCTGTCCCTCTCTGGCTTATTTTAAAGCCAAAATAAACCCTTTCTTTCCTAAGTTGTTTTTTATCACAGTGACAGAAAAGTAAGTCATACAGAAATTCGAAACAGAGAAAGCGGAGTGTTGCTGTAATAAATCTTAAATTATTATATTTATGTTATTATATAACAAAAGCCATGTGGCTTTTATTTCTTTGGACTATTTTGTGGGAGAGTTTGGAACTTGGAGCTGGAAAAGCTTTATTGTTGAGTGGTGAGTAGAGGAAAGGACCCCACTTTTGATTGCATTTGTCTGGGATTTGGCAACAGGTGAATGTGGGACATGGTGGGAAATGTTGCTATCTCCTCTTATCTAGACAAGACCTTCTAGTTGCTGGTGGAAAGCCAGCCCTGTGTCTGGGCTCTCACAGCCTTCAGCAGTCTCCTTATCCTCGAGCCAGACTGGAAGGGAGGAACAGTTTAAGTGCAAATACCACCTTTTTAAGGGAATTTTTATAGATGTTCTTTGCTGATGGTTCCACATGCTTTCTAAATGTTCTTTCTTTTTTTTTCTTTTCTTTTCTTTTCTTTTTGGTCTTTTTGAGACAGGGTCTCCCTTTAGTCCCAGCTGGCCTGGAGCTCACTCTGTAGACCAGGCTTGCCTTGAACTCACAGAGATCCACCTGCCTCTGCCTCCCAAGTGCTGGGATTAAAGGCTTGTGCCACCTAAATGTTCTTTATTAATATTTAGTTTTCTTTAGTCTCACAGGGGACTTTTTCAGGGCTGCTCTTCATATGCCTGTCACCTGTGTTTCCCTGTATTTTAGAATAAAATAAGCCAAAATTGGTAAATGAAAGTGCATTTATTTACAATTTGTTNGCATCTCTTGTTGCTGATCCATCACATGCTCATACTGCACTTCGTCCATGTTGCTTCATCTCATTTTGCTGATCCATCGCATGCTCATACTGCACTTCTCAACCATGTTGCTTCATCTCATGTTGCTGATCCATCACATGCTCATACTGCACTTCATCCATGTTACTTCATCTCATGTTGCTGATCTATCGCATGCTCATACTGCACTTCACCCATGTTGCTTCATCTCATGTTGCTGATCCATTGCATGCTCATACTGCACTTCACCCATGTTGCTGGATGTTTGGATGATTTCTGCCTTGTAGCTTTGTGCCTAATTCTGCTGTGAATCTTGATATAGAGATGTCTTGTTGAGCTCTTGCTTTCAGTCTTCTAGATACATTTCTTTAAGTAAAATTTTGTACTTCTGAGAGCTTTTGTTTTGTGAAATTTGATGCAATGTCTTTAAGTACAGATATTGTTACATCATCCAGATAGATTGGCTCTAATGTTTTAAAATGTCCTTTATTATCTGTAGTTAATAATTACATTTTGTGTGTGTCTGTGTGTGTGTGTGCATGCACATGCATACCCTGGACCTGGAGTGGTTGTGAACCACCTAATGCGTCAGTGGAACTGAACTCCAGGAAGAGCAGCAAGCACTCTCTTAACTCCTGAGCCTTCTTTCCAGCTCTGTCATTTTTTAAAGTCTATTTTTCTGATGCTGGTAATGTTTTCTTGTGGTTGCTCTTTGGCAAATGTGCCTTTTTTGAACCTTTTACTTCCAGACTTCTATCGCATATTATGAACATATTATAGGTTTGGTTTCAAGCCACTGAAATAAAGCAAACATTTCAATAAAGCAAACTTCTTAGTTTTCTACTGATACAAAAGTTACAAAGTGCATAGTAACATGGTCAAAAGAATAATGCATATACATTAACCTTAAAGCACTTTATTGCTAACATAATGCTAGCAAACCATCTGAGCCATTGGGAACTTCACTGATCCACTTGCTCAATACAGAGTTATCATAAACCTTCAGTTGGAGTACGGGGAGGGAAGCAATATCTGCAAAGCAGTAAAATCCATATGTCCGTAGTTGTATCATAATCTAAAATGTAACTCCTGGGCATATGGTTGGATCCTGTTATTTTGTTAGTGCTGAGTCTTGAACCCACAAACTCACCTACACTGTGCAGGCACTCTGCCACAGAACTACACACCCTCTGCTCTAGGGTCCTGGGCTTAAACAAATACACTTAGACAATCTCTGCAGTTTGAATGGGTTATTAATCCATTCACCTTTTTTTGTCTTCTTTTGAGACAGGGTCTCCCTGTAGCCCCAGCTGGCTTGGAACTCGCTGTGTAGACCAGGCTGGCCTTGAACTCACAGAGATCCACCTGCCTCAGCCTCCCCAGTGCTGGGATTAAAGACATGTGCCACCACGCCCAGCTCCTTTCACTTTTAATATTCTTGGTATGATTGGATTTGTACCTGCTTTTTTTCCCCTGTATGTCACAGATCCTTTTCCTTTGTCTTTTTTTCTTTCTTCTTTTCTCTGCTCCTTCTTTAATTATGCTTTCTTTTGCGCCATGATGAGTATTTTCTACTGCAACATTTTTATTTCTTTAGTTTGTCTATCAATATTTTTGAGTTTTTAAAATTTATACAGATTTGACACCTACATATTTATCTAAATTAACTTCATAGGTATTCTTTGAAGATACATAATTCCAAGGTAAATAGTCTTATGGTTTGAATGAGAACTGTCCCCCATAGGCTCAGGCATTTGAACTCCTGGTCGCCATCTGGTGGCGTTGTTGGGGAGTTACAGAAATTTTAGGAGGTGGAACCTTGCTGTAGAAAGTGTATCACTGGGGGCAGTGTTGAGGGTTTATAGCTTCACCCCACTTCCTATTCTCTCTCTTAGGCTTCCTTTCTGTGGATTAAATGTGATCAGCCAACTTCCTACCCCTGCTACCATCCTTCCCCACCATATTGGATTCTGTCCCTCTCTGGCTTATTTTAAAGCCAAAATAAACCCTTTCTTTCCTAAGTTGTTTTTTATCACAGTGACAGAAAAGTAAGTCATACAGAAATTCGAAACAGAGAAAGCGGAGTGTTGCTGTAATAAATCTTAAATTATTATATTTATGTTATTATATAACAAAAGCCATGTGGCTTTTATTTCTTTGGACTATTTTGTGGGAGAGTTTGGAACTTGGAGCTGGAAAAGCTTTATTGTTGAGTGGTGAGTAGAGGAAAGGACCCCACTTTTGATTGCATTTGTCTGGGATTTGGCAACAGGTGAATGTGGGACATGGTGGGAAATGTTGCTATCTCCTCTTATCTAGACAAGACCTTCTAGTTGCTGGTGGAAAGCCAGCCCTGTGTCTGGGCTCTCACAGCCTTCAGCAGTCTCCTTATCCTCGAGCCAGACTGGAAGGGAGGAACAGTTTAAGTGCAAATACCACCTTTTTAAGGGAATTTTTATAGATGTTCTTTGCTGATGGTTCCACATGCTTTCTAAATGTTCTTTCTTTTTTTTTCTTTTCTTTTCTTTTTGGTCTTTTTGAGACAGGGTCTCCCTTTAGTCCCAGCTGGCCTGGAGCTCACTCTGTAGACCAGGCTTGCCTTGAACTCACAGAGATCCACCTGCCTCTGCCTCCCAAGTGCTGGGATTAAAGGCTTGTGCCACCTAAATGTTCTTTATTAATATTTAGTTTTCTTTAGTCTCACAGGGGACTTTTTCAGGGCTGCTCTTCATATGCCTGTCACCTGTGTTTCCCTGTATTTTAGAATAAAATAAGCCAAAATTGGTAAATGAAAGTGCATTTATTTACAATTTGTTCACACCAGAGAAAGAAGCTATTTCTTCTCAACTGTGTCTATAGCAGTCTTACATCTTATAAGAAACCACGAGATAAAGACAGAAGATGCCTAACACAGTGTAACCAGCGCTTTCCTGAGGGCGACTTGACCCAGGTGGACTCCATTATCTTTGTTCTCTGTTGTACAGTTTTTTTCCACATCCACACCTGAGGAAAATGTGGTATTCTGTCTTAAAAGCCGTACCACCTGCCATTTGTGAAGGAGAAAGCAGTCTCTTTCAAACAGGTTTCATGGGTTGGTGAGTGGAAGATCCCCACTTGTTCTGGGCCTGGCACAATTCTTTCTTTGAGTTCCATTCCTGTGATGGGTATAGGGTAGACACCTTTTGTGTCTTCCTTGGAGGTTAGTTTCAAGTTTGGTTTCCAGCTCCTGTATCCCTGTGTGTGAAGAAAGTTGATAAGTGACATAAGCAGAAGGAAGGGGCACATGCCTCTCACATAAGAATTTAGAATGTCTCTTTTCCCTCCCACCAGGACTCCAGCCCATTCTCAGTGGAGATCACCATTACACTCATACTGCTCAGGAGGTGCCACACTATAGAAAAATTATTCCTGGAGTCAGTGAACCAGGAATGAGCCTGGTCTGATTTGAAGTGTTCTGATTTCTTCCCTTGGAAATGTTTTCTTGAAGATAGGGCATCCTTTGTATTTATTGACTAGCACATCAATCATAGTATGGGAAAGGAATGAGGAACGTTATAATCTGTTACCAGAGTTTCACAAGGGAAGAAGTTGCCTTTTCTGACCCCTGCTGACTCAGAACAGCCCACAACCCCCACACACACACATTTTTTTTTTAAAGGTGTGCGCCACCATGCCCGGCATTTATTTATTTCTGTATGTGTATCAATGTACTGTCTGCATGCAAGTTTGTGCACCCGTATCGTGCAATGCTGCGGAGGTCAGAAGAGGGTGTCGGATTCCCCTGGAACTGGAGTTCTCCTGGAATTGGAGTTTCAGACGGTTCTCAGCCGCCATGTAGGTGCTGGGGATCGAACCCGGGTCCTCTGTAAGAGCAGTCGGCGCTCTTAACCACTAGGCCATCTCTCCAGCCCCCCCCCCCACGCACACACATATTATCAACTTAAATACACATGTTGCTTTCAATGTTTATTATGGGTAATTTGTTGCTTTCAATCCCACTGCTTTCAGAGACAATATTGGACTGAATTACCACACATGAATGCACACACATTATTCTGGGTCAGGGACAAGGAAGGGGGAGATAAGGGAGAGATAGGGAATGTAGGTTAAGATTAAAGCTATGTGTTCAGATACTGGAGAGATGGCTCAGCTGTTAAAAGAATGTGCTACTCCTGCAGAAGACCCTGGTTCAGGTCCCAGCATGGTAATAACAGCCTTCCATAACTCCAGATCCAGAGGATCACACAACCTTTTCTGGCCTCCACTGGCACTGTGTATAAATGGTGCACTTACACTTAGGCAAAACACTCAAACACATAAAATTAAAAAATTTTGAATATTAAAAAGCTGTATGTTCAATTTAACTTATGAAAGTTGATTACATAGGGAGTTCCTGGCCCAGTAAGATTGATTACATTGTTCTCTTAAAAGCTAGCTGAATTTGGGGCTGGAGAGATGGCCTAGTGGTTAAGAGCGCTGACTGCTCTTGCAGAGGACCCAGGTTCGATCCCCAGCACCCACATGGTGGCTGAGAACCGTCTTTGACTCCAGTTCCAGGGGGAATCTGACACCCTCTTCTGACCTCCACAGCATTGCACGACACGGGTGCACAAACCTACATGCAGACAGTACATAGCCGGGCATGGTGGCGCACGCCTTTAATCCTAGCACTTGGGAGGCAGAAGCAGGCGGATCTTTGTGAGTTCAAGGCCAGCCTGGTCTACAGAATGAGTTCCAGGACAGCTGGGGCTACAGGGAGACCCTGTCTCGAAAAGACCAAAAAAATAAAAAAATAAAAATAAATAAATAAATAAATAAATAAAATTTAAAAAAAACTTAAAAAAAAAGCTAGCTGAATTTAAAGAAGCTGAGTCACGGTAGGNACCAAAAAAATAAAAAAATAAAAATCAATAAATAAATAAATAAATAAATAAATAAATAAATAAATAAAATTTAAAAAAAAACTTTTAAAAAAAGCTAGCTGAATTTAAAGAAGCTGAGTCACGGTAGGAAAACTAAATCTATAGTTTTACATGATCTCAAAGCATGTGATTAACTTGGTTACAAGGTTGGGCAAAAGTTGAGTTTATAACAGTAGGCATGCCCAGAAGTCATTCCCACATCCTCCCATACCAGAACATTGTTATTGATCTTTTATGTCCTCACCAATGTTAATAGTTGCCGGACTTCTGCATTATTAGCAGTATTATCAGTGGTATTTACTATTATTGTGGAGTTCCTAGGAAAAACAGGTAAGACAGAGTGTGAGGTGCAAAGGTTGCAAATGACTAAATAAGAATTGTTTGGAAATGATTTTATTATCTACCTAGAGGAATGGTCTTTTGTACGCAGACTTTATCCAGGAAGCCTGGATCCATTGTTTCTAATAACTAGTCTTTATTCTACCTAGAACTCCTGTTTGCTGTTAAATGCTGGTCACTGTGCTTCTTTTTACTATCCTTGTGGGAATGGCTCCAATGTTTTCCTTTATAATGTTTGGTCTGAGTATTGGGAAGGTAGCTACTGAGTTAAGGGAACTTTAAGATTGTTTTTAGCTATAAATCAATGTTTAATTTTATTCTTTGCCCTTTGATCTTTTGAGATTACCTGGTTTTTATATTTTATGTTGTGAAGTTTCCTAGAAGCTCCTCCTTTGAACACCAACCTTGCATTCCTTAGATAAGACCAAATTTGCATACCTTCATTTGGTCCCTCTTGTTGCCTGTCAGATTCTGGCAGCTGCTTTCCAATTGTAGCTTACTGTAAACATCCCTTCTCATACTATTCTTGTTTGAGTTTTATTGAAGTCATAAAATGGAGTTTGGATTATTTTTTTTTTATTTTTTTTTTATGTGTATGAATGTACTATCTGCATGTAGGTTTGTGCACCCGTGTCATGCAGTGCCTCGGAGGTCAGAAGAAGGCGTCAGATTCCCCTTGAACTGGAGTTAAAGAAGGTTCTCAACTGCCATGTGGGTGCTGGGATCGAACTCTGGTCCTCTGCAAGAGCAGTCGGTGCTCTTAACCACTAGGCCATCTCTCCAGCCTTGGATTATTTCTTTATCATTTCTCTAGAACATTATGTGATATTAAGTGTATCTGTTTTCTTAATGTTTGGTAGACTCAACTTGTAAAAAAATTTTTGTATCTTATAAGATTTCTGTAAATATAACTTCATTCATTCATAAGTTTTGTGAGTGCAGTTGGTTGAGTTCTCTAATTTTTAATTAATGAGTTAATTTTTGTAAGATATTTCCCCAGAAATTATTTCATATGTTGTCAGAATAATGATTATAAGGTTTATTTTTAAATTTAAATTGGGCCTTGTTGTATATTCCTAGCTAGCCTTGAATTAGTGATCTCTCTATCAAGCCCCCTGAGAAGTGGACACCGTGCCTGGCTTTATAAAATATGACTAGCCTGTTAGGTTTTATACATAGTCTTTAATTCTTGGCTATAAATTTCTGTTGACTACCCTTAAGTCAAACTGTTATTTTCAGATCTTCTGTACCCGCCTAAGTATTTTTTCTGCTTTAATTTTTAAGAATTATTTTTATTTTATGTGTATGAGTGTATTGCCTACATATATGCAAGTACACCCATATTATGCAGTCCCTGCAGACGTCAGAAGAGGGGATGGATTCCCATGGAACAGGGCCTCACTGCTTCTCCAAAGCATGCTTCCCAGGTCCTGCCTTGTGTTCCTGACTTGGATCTTCAGGAGTAAGGGAAACTGTATTAGCTATATATTCTCTGCTAGTCAATTCAGTAAAGATAATTTGATTCCCCCCCCCAAACTTAGTACAGGCAGTTGTCTGTAATGGAGAGAAATGAATATTAAAAATTCCTTGTGGATCTTGATAAGACTTTAGGAGACATATTATTTTACCCTCAGTTAATTCTCATTCAGGTTGAGCAGTCTGTTGTCTTTATTCTTATGATTTGTTTATGAATTTGACAGATCTTTTGATAAAGATGCCTTTCTCCTGTACCAATAAACTGAGGCATTAGGAGGTTTGCCTTAGAGCCTCTGTGTAATTCATTGTGTTGGGCTGAATTTGTGTATTATTCTTTTGTATGTTTATATAATGTTCATGTTTGTATGTGATGAGTGTGTTGGGGGGGCGGGGGAGAGAGAGAGAGAGAGAGAGAGAGAGAGAGAGAGAGAGAGAGAGAGAGAGAGAGAGAGAGAGAGAGAGAGAGAGAGAGCGCCAATAGTATCTTCCTCAATTGCATGCCATGTTTGAGATAGGGTCTATCACTGGACTTGGAGCATACTGATTGGGCTAGACTGGCTGGCCAAGAAGCCCCAGGGCCTCTACTGTCTCTTCTTCCCCAGCCCTGGGTTGCTACACCTAGCCTTTTACATAGGTACTAGAGACCTGAATCAGATCCTCATGCTTGCATGAGAAGCAAAGCTTTACCCACTTAGCCATCTCCCTAACCACTGCATTTGTGTATTCTTATGTGCCTCTTATTTTACTTGTATTTTGCAGTGATGTTTTTGTTGCAAGCCAATACTTACCCCTGAGCAATCTGTGTTTACTCATCAATGGGCTTACCTGACACTTGGTCATGTGATTGGTCCTGTGTCTTTAATAGAGCTAGAAGTTTTCACCAATGAAGTTTTTTAAACACAAGTTTCAGATTTCATTCTGAATATAGAAGCTTGTTTAATGCCTATGTTTTAAAGCCTTAATAATTAACAACTCAGATTTTCAAACCAGTGACTTGATGGCTATTCAGATTTAAAAAATAATAATTTACTGGTTTGCTGATTTGGTTAATTAAAAGGTTGTATATAGTGTATTACTTTAAAGCATGAGTAGTGGCACAGTTAGAAATTTATGTTGTCTAGATGACTTGATTGGTGCCATGTCAGTTTTCTTGTGTCTGATGAGACACAAAAAGCAGTTGGGGAGAATGGTTGTCACTGGTATCCATGGTAACTCCCAAGCTACTCTGGAACTCAGACACTGGAGTAAGCCACAGTAATAGGTTTTATTATAAGGGCAAAGGACATAAAAGTTTCAGGCATATGCTTTTAATTAGTTGCCAAAACCCACTGGAACTGGAGAGAGTGCAGTGAAATAAGACTTTACACTCTTAGAAACAGTAAGACCCTCCCAAACTGTAAGGACTTCCTCTTCCTGAAGAAAAAGGAAAGGAGAGGAGCAATGAACACTCACAGAAGGGTGGTTTCTTCATCACACTGTAGACATGGAGGTATGCAGATGGAAGGGCGGCCTGACCTCTTACTAATGAAGATGAAGGATTTGCTGCTTATCATTTCTGATGTCACCCCCACACCGTCATTTGTTGAGAACAGAACTCTTTGGCCTTTCCCTATAAATAAGTGCTGAACTGCCAAGGAGGTCTCCTCCTATCACACAGATCCAGCAATGGTTGCATGCATTTTTGTTTAAATGCAAATGAGACAGTTGCCAAAATTATTAACTGTTCAGGTATATTAAATTTTCAATCATTTTTGGAGCATATTAAATTTGAATGATTTAATACAGGATTTAGGCAAAGTAGACTAGAATAATTATTTTCTGTTAGAAAATTATGATGGATAAAAGCTTAACTCTTTTAAGACAAAATTCTTCACAGATTTTTGAGTTGCAGTCTGTAAAGAAGAATCTTGTGTTGCATTGCAATTGAACACAGTATTTCTTTCTGTTGCTATAGAAACTAATTGTGGTGCAGCTGCGATTGCTAATCAAAATTCTAACATTATACACTTGCCCCCCCCTCGTTTTATTTTTAGTTCCAAAATAAATTTCAATGGTGAGTTCATAACAATGATCAAAACATTAATGCAAAGATCTTTTAAAATTTGAGCTCCTTTCTTTGAAAATGGATATTCTTATTGTGTGGTTTCTCTATGAATAACAAGAAAACAGAGCCTCTTGCTGAATTTCAAAGATCTACACTTGCTGTATTACAGCAACATTGTGAAGCACTTAACTGCTTCATAATCCTAAATTGCTATTGCAACATCTATTTTTGAGATGTCTGGTTACTTCGTGGTATAAAAAATGAAGAAATAAAAAGTCCTCAGAATGTCTGAAGTCTTTTCACACAAAATGCAAATGAAACTTCATTGTTTTGATCCTTGGAGTATTGAGATCACATCCCCAGTTAATGTAGTAAGTAAAGCTGATTAGCTGTTCTCATTCTTGTCTTTATTGGTTCATACCTTCCAGCAAACTGCACTGTGAACTTCATCCAGTGTAAGTCTAAGTGTGTCTTACAGTCTAGAATGGTTATTTTTTTTCTTTCTAAGAGCTTTTTTCTCATTTCATGTAATAGTGAGCGTAACAACTTATAAGCAATTTATTTATAGCAAAAAATATTCAGTCTTTGAGCTTATATTCACCCAAACACACATGCTGAATAGAGCTTAAGCTGATTCTAAATTCAGTCTTTGGTATGTTTTATGGTTTCAGTTACAATGTGTACTTGCATATGCTGTCATTTTATTTTCTGATTCAAATCCGGTAAATATGAATTTTATTATTGCAAATTGATTGACTTTTACTGAGAACTCAGATGTGAAAAATTACCATCTCCTTTTATTTTTTTAATTTATTTTTGTATATGTATGAATGTACTGCCTGCATGTAGGTTTGTGCACCCATGTCATGCAATGCCGCAGAGGTCAGAAGAGGACATCAGATTCCCCTGGAACTGGAGTTAAAGATGGTTCTCAGCTGCCATGTGGGTGCTGGGGATCGAACCCAGGCTCTGCAAGAGTGGTCAGCGCTCTTAACCGCTAGGCCATCTCTCCAGCCCCAATCTCCTTTTATTTTAGTAAAATAAAATACATAGTAAGAGTAGTAGATGTAATTAAATATTACTGCATTTTTTTTTTTTTGACCTGTCATCTGTCTGTATGCCACCAAGGGAGTTGTGAGGTAGAGCCACAGTAAAAGCTGAAAGTTAACATGTTCAGCTAGGGCCCGTGAGATTGCCCAGCAGGGAAAAGTGCTTGTCATGGGAGCCTGACCAGCTGAGTTAGATCCCAGAACCCAAGGGCAAAGGAGAGAGCTGACTTCCTGAAAAGTTGTCCCCTAGACCTTGTCTATAATTCATGGATTAGCATACCATCCAAATACCTGTGTCTATACCAAAATAACCTACCATAATAATTTGTACTGTTTAAATACCTACATATCTAATTGCTTGTGCTTCATTAGTAGGATTGAAAGGTTATTCCTGGACAAACTGTCAACCCATGAAAGGAAACAGCCAGAACTGATCAGAGTCCAAAACGACAGCTCCAGAGAAAGTAGACTGTTTTGCTTCTCGTCTACCTGTGCCCCTTTTCTAAGCCCAGGGAACAATCTGCAGAAGAGGGGGCATGGTAGAATGTAAGGGCTGCGATTGGGATGAATTGTGAAACTACAGCAATATAGACTGGACACTTATTTGATCAACATGATTGTACATACAAGCCCCTCCAGCTGGATGGTGGGAGCCTTGGGCTGTGTGGGTTTGGGCATAGCTGTTTGCAAATTGGTTTTACATGAAGAATGCTTGTACTCATAACTTATTACTTACTGTTAAAAAAATGAAATAAAAATTTTTTAAAAAGTAAAAAAAAAAAGTGGGCATGGTGGCACACGCCTTTAATACTAGCACTTGGGAGGCAGAGGCAGGTGGATCTTTGTGAGTTCAAGGCCAGCCTGGTCTACAGAGTGAGTTCCAGGACAGCTGGGGCTACAGGGAGACCCTGTCTCGAAAAGACCAAAAAAAAAAAAAATTTGTCCCCTGACCTCTACATACATGTTATGGTCATTTGACATGTGTACCTGCACTCGCGCTCATAAATAAATAAATAAATAAATAAATAAATAAATAAATAAATAAATAGCAAGCTCATGTAGTGTGCATGGTCAACATCTCTTTGCCAGCCTGCTAGTACCATCTTATCATTTACATTGTTTATTAACAATATTGGAAGAAATATATGGCACACTTTAAAAAATTTGTATTAGGTTGCTTATGGGTGACTTTGGTCACATAAGTTCTACAAAATCTTTGCTGTCAGAAGACATCACCCTCCAGGAAGCTGTACATTTCTTCTAACTCTGCATGGTATTTCCTTTGTATAGACTTACAAGACCCAAGGTTTTTTGTTTTTTTTTTTTCTTTTTTGGTCTTTTTGAGACAGGATCTCCCTGTGGCCCCAGCTGCCCTGGAACTCACTCTGTAGACCAGGCTGGCTTTGAACTCACAAAGATCCACCTGCCTCTGCCTCCCAAGTGCTAGGATTAAAGGCGTGCGCCACCACACCCAGCCCAAGGTTTGTTTTATTTTTTTTATATTCATGTGGGACTTGAATCTGTGTGTCAGTAGTAGCTCCATGATGGATTTATTTTTCAATATTGTGTAAGGTTGTGTTTTATATAATTTCTTTTCCCCTGGATCTTTTCCATTGTTGAACAACCATTAACCTTGTAATAGCAAAGCATTTCATCTTGCCTAAAACTAGAACATATTTGGTACTATGTCTATTGAGACTGTGTTGTAGATTATGAGAATATTATGTAATTTACTCAGACCCTGAGACATGTACATACATATTTTAAGAGACTTGAGATTGACTTATTTTTAGGGCTTAATATTCCTATAGAATTGTACAGGCAACAGGAATTCTTAGCACCTACTTGTAGTCATTCCCCAGCACCACTACCCAGACCTGAGTAATCATGACTCTGTTTTCTGTCTGTGGATCTGTTGTTGTACCATGCCTTTCCTATAGATGAAATAATTCAATACATGGCATTTTGTGATTTGTTTCTGTCACGTGCCATAATGTGCAGGTTCTTCCCAGTTGTGGCATGCCTCAGTCCTTTACTTCTGTATTGCTAAATGGCATTCTGTTGTATAGATACTCTGTCTTCCATTGGTTATTTCATCACGTGATGGACACAGGTTCTTTTTACTTTTGGGACACCTTGAATAAACTGCTTTGAATATTTGTGTACAGAGCATTATGTTGGTGTATATTTCCATATATCATGAGTGGATACAAATATAGAAGTGGAATTGTGCGGTTCATAATTATGTTTAATTTTTAAATTTTATTTATTTATATATTATCAAATCTAGACCCGTGTCCCCCCCATCCCACCAATGTTTAATTTTTTGAAAAACAGGAAAACTTCTTTTCAAAATGCTTGCACCATTGTGGATTCTCATCTATAAAAAGACTCCAGTTTTTTCACACCTTGTCAGCACTTAAAAGTTTTGTTGTTGTTTTTTTATTATAGGCATCCAGCAGGTATGAAGTGATACCTTGCCAAGATTTGGGTAAAATTGTTTTTTTATTAAAAAAAAATTGCGGGGCTGGAGAAATGGTTCAGTGGTTAAGAGCACTGACCGCTCCTGCAGAGGGCCCGGGTTTGATTCCCAGCACCCACATGGCGGCTAAGAACCATCTTTAATGCCAGGCGTGGTGGCACATGCCTTTAATCCCAGCACTCGGGAGGCTGAGGCAGGTGGATCTCTGTGAGTTCAAGGCCAGCCTGGTCTACAGAGTGAGCTCCAGGGCAGTTGGAACTAAAGGGAGACCCTGTCTCAAAAATACAAGCACACACACACACACACACACACACACACACACTCACACACACACACACACACACACACACACACAAATTGCATAGTTGCTAAGTGCTGGGGAACTAGATGCAGAATGACAGGAATTTTAAATTTTTTTTATTTTTATGTGTGTGAATATTTCCTGCATGTATGTAAGTACATTCATGTTGTGCAATGCCTGCAGAGGTCAGATCCCCTGGAACTGCAGTTCCATCCATTGTTAGCTACAGTCTGGATGCCAGGAATTGAACCTGGGTCCTCTGCTAAAACATCCAGCCAGTGTTCTTAAATGCTGAGCCATCTCTCCAGGCCTGTGACAGGGATTGTTAACAGATCAGGAAAGTTTGTATGTCCTGACAACTGTGTGGTATCAGTAAGGTCTAAAAATATACCTCTTTCAGGGAGCTATAATTTTCTGAAAAGGATGGTGCACTGGTGCTCAGTTGCACTGGGTCGTGATCAGGTCAGGGAGATGTTGGGAGGCTAAGGCAGGAGGACCCCTATGATTTCAGCCTACTCTGGGCTTCATAGTAGCCCCCACTTCATGGTTTTCATAGAGACTGTGAACATCTTTTTACTAGTCAGTAAGAAGTGAGTAACTTGTCTTTAAAATGTTCAGAGAAGTTTTAAGAATGGCCGATAAGCACAAAGAAGATACTCAAAGTGTTAGTCACATAGGAGGGTACACAGAGAGGACTGATGAAGAGTCCACCACACATGTGCTGGAATGTGTGAGACCAAGCACTTTCAGCATCAATATTGAGAAAATATAAAACAAGTGGGTACTTCATATTGTGGTCGGAATGAAGACAGAATGGTACAGCTACTTGGGAAGAACCTAAACAGATGAATTGTGTGCTTTCTACAGTGGGATATGCTCCAGTATTCTACTGACTGAGCCATCTCCCCTGGCCAACCCTAGATTTCTCTAACTTGATATGGTGAAATTTTATGCGGGATAACAATGATGTTTTTATTTTGACTTCAGAAATTTTTGTTTTGTTTAAACTGATTCTGTGAATTTATGGTGATATATTTGGGTTTGTTTTTTTAATTTTTTTTAAATTTTATTTCTGTATGTGTATCAATGTACTGTCTGCATGCAGGTTTGTGCACCCATGTCGTGCAATGCCGCGGAGGTCAGAAGAGGGTTTCGGATTCCCCTGGAATTGGAGTTTCAGACGGCTCTCGGCCGCCATGTGGATGCTGGGGATCGAACCCGGGTCCTCTGTAAGAGTGGTCGGCGCTCTTAACCGCTAGGCCATCTCTCCAGCCCCTATGGTGATATATTTGTATCACCTACTATATATACTGTGATGCTTAATCCTGGGTGTCAACTTGACTGGACTAAGGAACAAATAAGAGAAAAAGGGTCTTCTCATTGGACCACCTCAACCCGGATGGCCCACCCCAAATGTGGACATTACCTTCTGCTGGCAGGCAGTATTTAAGGCCACGGCAGAGGGAGCTGGTCCCTTTTCTCCTGCTGCTTGCCTCTCTCATCTGGTGAGTTTGTCTTGCTGCTGTGATCACCCTTTTGGATCCCAGCGTGTACTGAGACCGGCAGATCTCCTGGAATCCATTC
>VZQC01005442.1:776491-875574 GCA_009823505.1 Rhizomys pruinosus | reverse complement strand
AGGCCTTCGGCACTAGATTGGGACCACTGTGGAGAAATACCAAGACTGCGGCCGAGAGGTTCCCGGATTTTGGGCTTCCCAGTGTGGTGGCAAGCTGTACTGTGGACTCCTTGAACTCTGTCACGTTGAGCAAATAATAAATTGTATAATAATCATATATCATCTGTGCTTCGTGGTTTTCTTTAGAGAACCCTGACTAATACAGATTTTGGTACCAGAGTGGTCTAGACTAGAATTGAAAGGATGAATTTCTTTAGATGCTTTGCTATTGCACATGAGATACTTATAACATGTTAGGTGGAATTATGACCCTGCCATTGTTTGCAATTGACATTAAAGCATAACATAAGGAGAGGCTATTTATTGGGTGTCAAGTTGACAAGGGGTGGTCTTGTGATGGTTAATCCTGGGTGTCAATTTGACTGGACTAAGGAACAAATAAGAGAAAAAGGGTCTTCTCATTGGACCACCTCAACCCGGATGGCCCACCCCAAATGTGGGCATTACCTTCTGCCGGCAGGCAGTATTTAAGGCCACGGCAGAGGGAGCTGGTCCCTTTTCTCCTGCTGCTTGCCTCTCTCATCTGGTGAGTTTGCCTTGCTGCTGTGATCAACCTTTTGGTTCCCAGCGTGTACTGAGACTGGCAGATCTCCTGGAATCCATTCGGGCCTTCAGCACTAGATTGGGACTACTGAGACATCCAGACTTGCGGACCAAGCAGTTCCCTGGATTCTCGGCCTTTCCAGTGTGGTGCAGCTACTGTTGGACTCCTTGAACTCTGTCACGTGAGCAAATCAATAAATTTTATATAGCTATATATTCATCCTGTTGCTTCTGTTTCTTTAGAGAACCCTGACTAATACAGATTTTGGTACCAGAAGTGGTTCTAGAGAAACAAAATTGAAAGGATGAATTTCTTTAGTGGGCTTGGTAGTCTCTGGAGCCAGCTTTCCAACCCAATGAAGCCTAGAATCAAATTGGAGCTAAGGGCCTAGTTGTGTGCTAAATATTTGCATAGCATGTAGTAGGTCCTGGGTTTGAGGCCCAGTAGCACAAAAATGAATGAATGGATGAATGAATGATAGTCCTATAATAGAAACACTAGTATAGGAATTCCTGTGTTTCCCATTTAATTACCCTGATGGTTTTGTGAGCAATACACCCTCCAGTATTGCCTGAAAGAACCCTAAGTCATTTTTCTAAGTACTTTATTTTATTTTCTGTGATACCATGGCTCACTCCCGGGACCTTGTGCATGCTGGACGAATGCTCACCTACAGAGCTGCACCTTTAACCCTGTTAACTAGTCTTGTTAGACTTTGCACATTTGTTTTTGGAAAGAAACTTTTAAAAAATATTTTATTGACCATTTGCGATTTTCCTACATCACTTCTCAGTTCAGTCCAGACTCATTTCCTCCTCTTGACCCCCACCCTCCCAAGTTCATGCACTCTGCCCTACATGTCCTGTTTCCCTTTCTGAGTCTTTTCAAAGTTTTTCAAAGCTGAGGATTATTTGCGGGGAGAACTCTACTGCTTCAGTCAGTTCCCTGTCCCAGTTCTTCTGTTGTCGTTCCCTCCAATCCGTATTGTTTCAACATATGCATTTATATATGTCACAGAACAGTTTTTAATCAAATTTAGATCCCTCCCTGTTCACTCCCCGTCCCACTGGGCCTCGTGCACTCTGCCACACATGCTCAGTCCCAGTCGGCCAAGCATTTTACCAGAAGGAAATGTTTTAAATGATGACTTTCTTGTTCATTTTACCATATCAAGGTATTATTCCAATATTTTTTAAATAGAAAAATTCTAACACTTTCTTTTAAAACAATGTTCTTCCTTTCCATTATCCTTCCTGGTTTCACCTCTCATCTCCTGCTACTTGTTTCTTATATTGAAACACAAGCCAGTGGGCTTTCATGATCTGTGGACCAGAGATGTCACCCTCGCCTCCTGTTGAGCCAAGTCAAGTGCTGTAGTGGTTGTATTCTCAGCTGTGTGCCAGGCAGGGTACAGAGCTTCCATCTGAGCAGAACAGTGAAGTGGAGCTGTGCAATGTTTAGGACAGAGTGCTTAGCCAGCAGTATGAATTGGGCCAAATGATTCTTTGGAATTTTCAGAAATAATATCCAAGATGATTCTTGAAGGACAGTTTGTGAAATTACCTATGGAAAAGGGGGAGGAAGTGAAGAGTATCTGGATGAGGGAGGAACAGCTACAGAAAACATGTGGGAGGAGCATGCTATCCAGGAGCTCGGAGTTTTGTCATGACTAGGCTGAGGGGTATATGTATCCTAAGGAACTGAGACAAAGCTGGAGTGGGGCTTGATTACTGGGGATTGTTAGTGCAGTAAAAACATTGAGGCTTTTATCTTGGGTGTGTGACAGAAACACTTGGCAGCTGTGGATCTAGCTCTGCAGAATCAAAGCAGTTGTAGAATCAAAGCAGTGGATTTTGCCCCTGGAACCTGAGCAAGACTGAGGTTTCTTCTAGGCATATATATGTATTAGGATGTGTTTCTTAATATGGCACAAAATGAAATGAATATGTAGCCTCAGCCTCATGAGCATTTGAACTAGCCACCTGTATTAACCAGGTCTCAAGCGGAAGACACTGCTTTAGAATTCTTCATGGAACAATAAACAGTTACCATAATAAATACTGTAATCACAGGGCTGTAGAGCTTGCAGAGTTTGAACTAGACCTTGACAAGTATGCAATAGTGACCACCCCCAGATGCTTTTGATTAAGGAGTGATGTGGTTATTAAGTTTCAGGATTAGAGCAGGAAAGATCTCATGTTGACTGCTGCTGAAGTCCTTAGATGCTATTTCTGAACTCAGTAGAAAATTTAAGGATAAATGTTAAGATTTTCAGTTTGACAACAGTATCCACTAAGTATCAAAGCAGAAAAATAGAGGACCTGCAGGGTTACATGATTTAGAAAATTCTTCTATTTACTTTGGAGTGTATGGGTCAAAGTTCAGAAGTGTTCCTATTTGGTGCACTTGTACTGTGAGTTGTTGGGCATATGGATATTTTCAAGTTCTAGAGCCATTCCAGGAGACCTCAGTCCTCCAGTTAAACCCCATGCCCCTTCTAGGTTTTACACCCAGCCAGACCCTTGCCAGATACCCCAGAGATGAGAACCATTCTTGTTCTGGGTGAAGTAGAAAACCAAATGGATGCATACAAATTTTACCTTGAGATTTACTTGCTCTGTTACCTCTCAGGGACACCACTGCTGTATCACTAGGCATGTGGTTTTTCCATACCCTCAGTGGGCTAGTCATGGTGTATTCCTGCTGAGGTTCGGAGTGCAGATGAGCAAGTGAAAACAGTTGTCACTCCAACACCTGCCTGTGCTCCCCTTAATGACAAGATCAGCCAACATCCCCAATTTAACCCGTGAGTGAACACTTATGCTTTTGTTGGACACATTGGATCACCTTGCTGCCTGGTGTCCCTCAGTCTTTCAGTTGCCCTCTGTCTGATACTGATAGTAGACCATGAGCTCTTTCTCAGTAAAAGTAGCACTTCCCATTGTTCTTGCTATGGTAAGGGTGGTCTTATTTCATAGCCCAATAGGTCAAGATAGGAGAGGCAATGAGTTTATTTTTTTCACTCAGAGAATAACATTAAACTAGCAGAAAGGACATCAGGTATATAAGGAAGATTGTCTGAGTGGGGGCTTATTTCACACCATTGGGAAAATCAAACAAGGAATTAGGGTTTTAAGACATAGTATTAAAAATCCAAATTCTTTTTTATAAAGAAATGCATTCAAAGGTGAAAAAACTAAAAAAAAAAGAAAAACCCTAAGTGTTAATATTTTAAAACCTGAATGTCTTTACCACAGTTTTCCCATCAGAGTTTTCATATCATGCTCTTTTGTACTATGACCCACTTGTTGGCTAGGTCTCAAAGGGCAAGCATCGACTCCTTCCACTCTCCCCTCAGTCATCTGGACAGACCTACCTTACTCTGGGCATTATTTAAAGTTGGTATCTTTTTCGTTTGCCTTCTACATGTGTCAGAGTTGTATATTCAAATGTAGTGTGATGTTTTCAAAGTGAAAGGTAACAGAAAGGTTGTTTGGCCTCTTAAGAATGTCAGACAGGCTTCGGGCTGGAGAGATAGCCTAGCAGTTAAGAGCACCGACTGCTCTTGCAGAGGACCCGGGTTCGATCCCCAGCACCCACATGGCGGCTGAGAACCGTCTGTAACTCCAATTCCAGGAGAACTCCAGTTCCAGGGGAATCCGACACCTCTTCTGACCTCCGCAGCATTGCACGACACGGGGTGCACAAAACCTACATGCAGACAGTACATTCATACAAATAAATAAATAAATAAATAAATAAATAAATAAATAAATAATATAAATAAATAAAGTCAGACAAGGCTTACTAAATCCTCTGGCTTTGGGAGGAATATTTCACCACATCTCTGGGCCCTTGTGAACTTCATTGGTGTGGCTCTCAGTTCTGCCATATGTGAACATTTTACTCAAGGTACCTGATCCCTCAGCTCTTCCCCTTTTGCCTAATTCTGTGCTATCTGCTATACTCATGAATTTGGGATCTTTGTAGAGTGGAGAGCAGCATGGAGTGAGAATACTCTTTCCTGAAGCAGGACAGTAGGTGTTGCTGACCTTGCCAGATGACACAGCTTGTTCATTTTGGTTCTCTCGGCCTTGTTCTGAAGGATAAAAAGCACTTGCTGACTAATGCAGCATGTCAGGTGCCAGGACTGTCTTCATTTGCTCAATAAGGTGCTTCCATCTGGAGTGGCACTGCAGTGAAGCCATATTCTAAGTAAGTTTGGGATGATCTGCCATAGTTCTTCTTTCTTCCCCCCCGCCCCATGCTTTAAAACTGGTACTTTTTTTTTTTTTTTTGGCAGTGGTCATACTAGAGAAAGCATTTGCTAACCACATAATTCTCAAGTCTCTTTTTCTTTTGGGATGCTTGTTTCTGATTGCCCCATCCTAAAACATAGCCACTGCTGAGAAGTCTGAAGTCTGATGTTCACCAATTGCCAAAAGAACACATACTAATTATAAAATCAAGAATTGGAAGAGTAACACCAAGCTGATTTCTTAGATATATTCTTAGAGATTTGATGTTATCTGATACTATTAAATGTGGGATTGCTTTTCAATTTTATGTTCTGATTGTCCTTGGCATGTGTAGAAATGCAGTTGCTTTTTCACATATTGATCTCCTAACTGGGACCTTGTTAAATTTTCTTACTATAATAGACTATCTACAGTAGTCACCCAAGAGTAATGACAGTTTTGTTTCTTTCTTTCCAATCATTGTATATCTTCTTTATCCTCCCTTATTGCATTGGCTAAGACCTCCAGTACATTGTTGAATAGAAGTGGTGATAACAGGCATCCTTGTCTCATTCCTGATCTCAGAGGTAAAACTTTCAACATTTCATCATTACAATTTTGCTGTAGGACTGTCATAGATAGCCTGTGAGAGATTGAGGAAATTTCCTTCTTAGTTTGCTCAGAGATTTTGTCACAAATGGGCAATGAATTTTACCAAATGCTTTTTAAAAATTACATTACCATATTACTTTTGCCCTTTATTCTATCAATATACTAAATTGGATTTATCAAATTTTGAATGTTAAATCCATATAGAAAACATGTATACTAGTATAAACTAGTATAAACCCATGTTGGTTTGCTAGAGTATCCTGTTTATGTATCTGTGGGTTTCAATTGCAAGTATTTTGATAGTTTTTATATATACATTTACAAGATAGATTTTTATATGTATATTTATAGGATGGTATTATCATTTTCTTGGAAGATATTTTTAAAGTCCTGGTATTAAGGTTATGCTAGCATTATAAAATAACTTAGAAAATAGTCTCTTTTTAATATTGCCTGAAATATTTTGTGTAGGAATGGTATAGTTTTGTCTTCTTTCAATGGTAATTCTCCAGAGAATCCATCTGGGCCTATAGTTTCTTTTGGAAGCTTTTAAAACATGGGTTCACCACTCTTGCAGAGGACCCGTGTTCGATCCCCAGCACCCACATGGCGGCTGAGAACTGTCTGTAACTCCAATTCCAGGAGAACTCCAGTTCCAGGGGAATCCGACACCCTCTTCTGACCTCTGCGGCATTGCACCACACCGGTGCACAAACCTGCATGCAGACAGTACATCCATACACATAAAATAAATTAATTAAATTTTAAAAAATGGGCTCATTTTTTGTGTGTGTAGTAGGTATTAGTTTGTATAATTTTCCTGTCTCCTTTTGGGCCTCTTTGACCACTGGGTAGTTATTTTGTAGAGGTGTTCTGTTTCTGTTTTCTGAAGTGTGTTTCTCATATTTGTTTAGGTAGTTCCCAGCCTCCCCTAATGAGTGTGGCCATGTACATATCTTCTTTCTCAAAAATCCTCACTTATTGAGCAATGTTTTCCTCCTGTCTTCAGTAGTATATAATCCATTACTGTAGTGATTTATCTTGAAAGTCTGATTGTTATTGGGACCTGGCTGATGGCAGTCGCTTCATGCCTGCCTTATTTGTTCTTTTGATGTGTCCCCTGTCTTTGAACTTGTTTCACCTTCCATGAATCCAGCTTTCCTAAACTCATCTTGTACTTTCCCCAGCATAGCTCTGAAATTTCCCATTTCTTTGAGGAGTCTTGGTTATTTGTAATTGTCAGTAGATACAGAAGGCACTGTCTGGGCACTGGGCTCACTGCTGCTGAGGTGGTAGCAGACTGTTTATGTATGGCCATGTGCATAAGCATGGCACACATATACTCAGCCTACACTGTGTTCACTTAGTACCTATGTGTTCTACCTTCAGTCCTGGTCCAAATTCTCTGAGTTGGGTCCAGGTTTTTCCCTTTCCATATTTCTAAGTCCTCTTACAGTGGCCACATCAACCTTTTATCGTTAGTCTGCACATAGACTCCTCTCTCTGCATGCATGTTGGATTCTGATTGATCATGCAGCCTTTCCTGCTTGTAGATGTCCTGATGGCCCTCAGCATGGTCTCCTGTGATGCTCTCTCATCCAACTCTACAGAGGCAGACGTCCTGCTCTTCCTTTCCAGGCCTGGCTGCCCTTTCTGCGCCACTTCTAGGATGCCCTCTCCATAGCTGCTTACAGTGTTCCAGCCAGCTGTCAGTGAGGTGCATACTTTGCCCTGCTCCTGTTCTCATGGTCAGGTGCCCTCTGCGTGGACTCTCCTGTTACTGGATTTTCACAGCCTGTACCCATCCCCCACTCCAAGGCTCTTGTCAGGCTCTAACTCCACTTGTCATCTGCTCCTGTGCTGTTGGCTTTGGAAACAGTCCTCTTGTCTGGACTTGGCTGCCCCTGTGTGGTAGCCACCTTACCTGCTGAGGCTTGGATTTCCTCCAGGGAGCCCTTCTCACCCTGCTTTGGCCCCAAAGGCCACCCCAATTGTCTGTCCTCTTTCCTGCAATGAAGGCTTTTTTCCCTCCCTGGGCTCTGACGCTGTGCCAGGTAGCCCTGCTCCCGAATGGATGGGGATATTCTTGTCATGTTGCCTGAGCTCCAGAACAACACACTGAGCTCACACAGACAGCTGTCTTCTTCATCCACTCTAGCTCTGCTATACTTCTTGAGGCCCCACAGCTCCCCATCTGCCCTAGTGCACTCAGTACTGAGGTTTCAGAAGGAAAACTCACTGTCTTTTCAATGTAGGAGTTGAGATCCTGTCCTCTTGTTCATTTCTGATAGTAATAACTTATCACCTCTCTTTTTCTTTCTGACTGGCTTGCTTCGGCAGTAATTTTAAACATGTTTTAAGTTTATTTTTATTATTTTATCTTTCCTATTTAGGGTTTAATTTACTGTTTTTGTTTTGATTTAGCTTCCTGAAAACATGTTCAGATCATTATTTTCACACCTCCAGTCATGCACCTCAACCTGTACTTTCCCTGAGTTTATTCTCTTTGATATGTTTTTAACTCTCAGTTGTTTCTTTTTTAATATTTCATTTCTTTATTATTTTTTGGTCTTTTTTTATTTTATTTATTTCTGTATGTGTATGAATGCACTGTCTGCATGCAAGTCTGTGCACCCGTGTCGTGCAATGCCGCGGAGGTCAGAAGAGGGTGTCGGATTCCCCCGGAACTGGAGTTCTCCTGGAATTGGAGCTTCAGACGGTTCTCGGCCGCCATGTGGGTGCTAGGGATCGAACCCGGGTCCTCTGCAAGAACGGTCGGCGCTCTTAACCGCTAGGCCATCTCTCCAGCCCCATTTCTTTATTTTATGTGTATAAGTGTATTGCCCACGTGTGTCTAAGTGCACCCCTGTCCTGCAATGTCCATGGAAGTCACAAGAGATTGTTAGCCGTCATGTGGGTGCTGGGAATTGCAAGATCCTCTGCAAGAGCAGCCAGTGCTTTTAACCACTGAACCGTGTCTCTAACCCCTTAGTTATTTCTTTGATTCATGGATTAGAGTATGTTTTAATTATTTTTGTATAGTTTTCTGTAGATTTCCTGCTTGTTTTTTCTTCTGATTTCTAGTTTAATTCCACAGTAATTATATTATGCTTCTAATTTTGAAACTGTGTTGAGCCTTAATTTATTACCAATTGATAATCAACTTCTCCAATTTCCCACAGGTACATAAAAGTGAATTCTGTAGTTGTTGACTACCCTTTTTTAGAGCTATGGTTCTTGCTGGTATCTGAACTATGAGGTTAGGAGGTGTAGACCACTCTGTGTATGCATGCCTACATACTAGTTTTTCTAGGATAAGAAAATATTTTGTGTTCTGTAGGTGCTGTGCAAAATGCTGATGGTAAATTAAAATGCATAGCATGTATTCATGATGTCTTTTTATCAATCTATCATTTCCATCGAGTAAAGGTAGGCTAAGGACATGAACTTTGGTAGTCAGGCAAAAACTAAAGCATTGGGAAGGGGTCATTGGTTTGATATTTGATGTTCCCACTAGAAATCCCTCTCTTTCTACCATGTGGTTCCAGGAATTGAACCAGATTGTCAAAATGAGTGGCAAGCACCTTCACCTGCTGAGCCATCTCACCGGCCCCTGTGGAAGTTTCTTTTTAACGTTGATGTTTGTTATGTAATTTAACAGTAAGTGGTTACTACTTTAAAAAGCAGGTGTCTTAAAATTCCAGTGTCAAATTTAAGCAAATTTTAATATTTCTACTTTAGACAGCATAAAAGTAGTTGTCAGCTTGAGTAAAAAGATTATTGTAAAAAATTTTTAAAGGAGACATTAGGAGCTGGGGAGATGGCTTGATGGGCAAGAGTGCTTACCGTGAAAGTAAGATGACCTGAATTAAAATTTCAAGCACCTACATAGAAGCCAGGCATGGCTGCATGTGCCTGTAACCCCAGCTCTGGATATCAAGAGAGACGGGCCTCGGGACCTCGATGGCCAGCTCGCCTATTCAAAATAGTGAGCTTCAGGTTTGATGAGAAACCCTGTCTCAAAAATAAAGTGGAGAGTAGTAGAGGAAATCAGAAACCCAATGTCCTTCTCTGGCCTCCACATGAGCACATCCATGTACCCACACACAGAGAGAAGGGGACAATTTAGTTCCACATAGACACTTTCTTATTCATGCTCAAATGTAGAATACTTATGATGTGTCATTTTTTTTTTAACTTTGTTTAAAAAAAGTAAGTCGTGTGTCCCAGTTCACAGCTGTAGCATTATTTTCTGAACTGTAGCAGACAGGGCGAGGGCCACCTTCGTGTCTTTGGATATCATGGCTGTTTTTGTGCTTGATCTCTGGAGCAAACTCAATACCTCTGAACAAGAGCCTAGTGACAACCTCATCTGCACATGAGCACTTATTGGTCATCAGTGAGGCGCAAACTGTAGGAAATTAAACCCTGCTGGATACCACAAAAGGAAGTTGAGCAAAGGAAGATTGTTGTACAGAATAGCTAGGGAGGGAGGGAGGGAGAGAAGGAGGACAGGAGGGAAGAAGGGAGGGAGGGAGGGAAAGAGAGAGAGAGAGAGAGAGAGAGAGAGAGAGAGAGAGAGAGAAACTCCACTCAAGCTAAAAACTGAGATGCCAGATGGAGGGGCAGTGAAGGCAGAGTGGACCCTGTTTGCTCCCAGCCAGCACCCTGCTGTCTCCTCTTTCCTGTACCCTGCATTGGTCAGGCATCTGTTTTTTCCCATATGGAGATGATAAATGGCACTCACTCTTCTTAACCTCAGTTTTAAATGGCTTCTGATTAAGCCTGTTATGAGATCTACTTCTACCAATGGTGAGTTTAGTAGACTGTGACTCTCCTCTGTCCTGGGGATCTATGCGTACTGTGCTGAGAACTCTGGGAAGGATTGCCTCTGTCTCAGCCAAGGTAAAGTTGAAACGTCCTCATACTTCAGATCCACTGTATTGGGGGTGCCACTTCATGTTTGGGTGTTATCTAATTTAAATCATTGGCTACTGAATACATCTCTAAAGGCCTTCCTCTATGTTGTTTAATGATTTGTAAACTGTATCAGTAGCAACTATATTTGCAAATAGTAGAAAATGCAGTGATCCTGTTTGTTTGGTTTTTAATTTGTCTTTCTTGGTCATCAAAGTTTGGGGTGATGTTTGTGATTCCGAGACTCTCCTGCTCCTCTCTGGCCTCATTCTCCATTCTCTCATTGTCACGCCTGTCATTGTCAGTCACAGTGCAGCTGCTGCACCTCAAGCAGGAGGAAGGAGAGGAGATGCCAACAGAATGGTGCCTACTTGCATCAGGAAAATCAAAGTCTTCCTCAGGCTGAAACCTTCTGCCTAAACCTCATTAGCAGGTGTAATTGGGAGAGGATGGGGTGCACTGTCATGCAACCATGGAACTTAGCTCCCCTTCACACGGACCATGTCAGATGGCTGGTTAAAGTTACGGGTTTCATTTGTTGGCTGCCACATGCAGTGTGGTTACTATGTCCTCTCTAACTGACCTTTAGCGGCATTATTTCAGTAACTTTATCATAATTAGTGTACTAGACTCAGTAAGTAGATAATTGATTCAAAACTGGGGCTTCTGTCAAATATGTAAATTCATGCCAAGCTGAGATGAATTATTTTTCATTGGAACTAGGCCTTTGGAAATTTTTTTCCTTTTAACATTTTTATTGAAGTTATGTACATTTCATACATCATTTCTCAGTCCAATTTAGACTCATCTTGTCTTCCATGCCCCCCACCCCACCCGAGTTCATGCACCTGCTATCACTGCCCTGTATCTTTTTCTGATTCTTTTCAAAGTTTTTTCAAAGCAGAGGATTATTGTTCTTGGGGGGCAATATGCCTTTTGAAATTTTTAAGATGGAGTTTTTAGTTTTTATGTAAAACTTAATGAAGAGCTGTATTGAGTATTTGAACTATAACAATTATATCGTGAACTACCTTTTTCAGAGTCCCTTTTGTATGGGCATTGTTTTATTTTTTTAATTTTTAATTTATTTTTGTATGTGTAGGAATGTACTGTCTGCATGTAGGTTTGTGCACCCGTGTCGTGCAATGTTGCGGAGGTCAGAAGAGGGCGAGGGCATCGGATTCCCCTGGAACTGGAGTCAAAGACGCTTCTCAGCCACCATGTGGGTGCTGGGGATCGAACCCAGGTCTTCTGCAAGAGTGGTCGGCATTCTTAACTGCTAGGCCATCTCTCTAGCCCCGGGCATTGTTTTAACATTAATGATATTGCATTCTGGATCTGTCTGCATAGCCTTAGCTATATTTAAAATGTAAATCGAATGTGGTTTCCTTAACCAGCCCCCTTTCACCCTAGCTATGTTCAAAGTTTGTTTAGTCTCAATCATTGAGACAAATTATTGTGACAGAAATTAAAAGGATAATTTACTAGTCAGCAAAAATGTGGTTTTACCTTTTGCTGAAAGTCGTGGTCTCCATGCATTGGGAGTTAGATGCAGCTCTGAAGGTGGCAAGCAGGAAGTGAATGTGGCTCGCAGGGTGACTCATTTTAAGATGCCAGGACCAGGTGGATGTAGAAAAATGCTAAGCTGATGAGAATTCACCCCATCTTAAGTCTTACCTGCCATGCTTTATCACTTTGTCAAGAGAGGCAACCAAAGGGAATAGATGAAATATGTATACATTGGCATTGCTTGGGGATAAAGGACCAAATAAACAAGCAATTTGGATCAGATGTGTTCTTATGGTGGGTAACAATGTATGGCTTTTATTTTTCCTGATCTTATTGGATGGGAAGAGAGGGTTAGGAACCAGGTTATTTTATTTCTGTGGCTGGACTAATGAAAAAGAAAATTCAGTTAGGAAGTTTAACAGGTACACTTTTAAATTGTTCATTCTGCTTTTTAAAGTTATTTGCAGTTACTGTGGACTAAGGCTGATTGGAAGCAGTGACCACATTCTTGTCCTTGTCAGGAAACTGCATTCAAAGAATGAGAAGGACGCCCCCATTGGATGAGCTGCAGCCACCACCCTACCAGGATGACAGTGGCTCTCCTCACCTCTCGTGTACACCCTCTGAAATTGGGGATGGGAAGTGTGAGTTCTCGCACTGCAGCAACAGCCCACGGTGCTCCTACAACAAGTGCCCAAGTGAAGGAAGCACAGGCCATGAAGCAGAGAGCTTTCATAACAAAGGATATGAAGAAGACGTCCCGAGTGACAGCACTGCGGTCCTGAGCCCTGAAGTAAGCAGAAGCTCTTTGCATTTGCTGTGACTCTTGTTTGGAGGCTGATGGTCCTGTACACTTCCTCTTGACAAGAGCAGGTCTTACCAGTGCCTCACTCTGGTACCTTCTCATACCCCGTCTAGCTTCCTTCATCTGACAAGGTCATGTGTCTGTGGCAGCTTACATTCCACACCTTCCCCATCAAAGAGATGGGCAGATAGGGGTGGCTGTTGTCGGAGCTGTGCACCTTGTTCACTCGTGTTGAATTTAGGGCTTTGTGCTTTTTATTATTTTGTTTTGGGCTAATTTTTATTGTTAAGGGATTATGCAGTGCTTCACAAGCCTTCCAAATTAATCCCGTGGTATTTTTCATTTCATAGAATAGGAAATGGATAAATGCTGATCAGCTTTACTGATGAAATTTCACAGTAATGTGGGCTTAGAGTTGGTTTTGTTTGTTAATTTTTGGCGTAAAAAAGGTGACAAATCCATCATAGTTTCCAAGCATCATTGTGTTCTGAGAAGAATTTGTCCTAATCATTCTGTAATGATACAGAAGTTTCCCATGCAGTATCTGTTTTACAATTTGCTTTCCTTTACAAGTTTTGCATTACAAGTTTCTACAACTTTCATTCCTGACAACACTCAGGCATACCGGTGTATGTCTGTACTGTTAGAAGGTGAATTTTTTTTTTATCTGCTGTCTAAATAATGAAGGATGCTTTCTAATACATGATATGATTAAGCTTTTTACTGAATTTCCTCAGTCTGAGGGTTTTCTCCTATAATTGTCAAAAACACTATAATTACTTTTCTAGTATTTTAGTATTATAGTATTTGACATAGAAGAAAATACAAAATTGATATTTTAGGTATAATACATCACTGTGTCATTAGTTTCCTTGAAGAAATTTGATACCACTGCTTTGTGGTTTTACAGAATGTATAGGTAGCCACCAAGTTAGCAGTGACTCCTGGATTATAAAAGTAACTATGGTAGTAGCTGATATCAGTTGTGCTGGGAGCCGTGCTGGGAGCTTTACTAAGTCAGCTCACTTCACTGTAATATTTACTCCTTTAGGAGGTGACACAGTATCAGAGAGAAGTAGTGGCTTTAAAACAGTGGAAATAGTATTCTAACTCCGGCTCATCTGCACGCAGGAAGGTGCTCCTAATAGCAACCATAAGTCACCAGTTCTTGTTGGCCTGGGATGTTAGCCAGGGATTAAATTGTTCCAGTGCTATCCTCTAGACATACCACTAGACAAGCTGTCCCAGAGGTCTCAATGACCAAAGTCATGTTCAGATGATACCTGGGTGCCTCGGTGTTTGTGTGTGTATGTGTGTTTGTGCTGCGCTTATGTCTGTGTGTCTGTGCATGTGTGTATCTTCTGTTTTGGATACAAAGCAGGAAGAGGAACAAAATGAGGTAGGTTAACACAACATGGCATAGAACGTTACCAGGGGCAGGTGGCAAGCCCACACTGTGGGCAGCTTGAGGAGTGCCCACACATCTGCCTCACTGTTCTCCATAGCTGCCAGCAAACACTATTTTATAGGAGAAATTAAAGGGCAAATATACCTCCCCATCCTGAAACTTGCCAGTTAACCTGAGAAAGAGAAGGAGATCTTCGACTGGATTTCTTAAGTATAGCCTATGGGGATAAAACCCTCAACCCAGAGGCATTAATTAGTATGGGCTTGCTTTCTCTTTGTAAGGATGACACTTAACTTGCTCCATCACAGTTTCTTTGTAGTCCATGAATCTTTGTATAAGTCTCTAGTGTTACCTTAGCAATTCTGCCTGTGTCTCAAGCTGGTTCCTTACTTGTGCCTGTAGTTGACTATAAATTTCAGAAGCAGGTACTTGTTATCTGTGTTGTCTCTGGAGTTTCTTCCCCTTGGCTTGTTTTTGTGTCTTCAGTAGCATTATCAAATTTATTCAAATAGTATATCAAGTGTTCATTATTTAAATGTTTAGATGTGGACTTCTCATAGCCTAGGCTAGTATAAAATTCATGTTTTACCAGCTTTAGTTTACATCTCTGTGATAGATATTGTGCATCAGGCATCAAATGGAGAATTCCTACAAGCTCATCAGTTCTGTTTATGTCCTCTTGCAGCTAACTAATCCCTAGAACTTTGACCCCAACACTTGAAAGGAGAAGGGTTATTTTCTTACGGCTTTGTTAAAGAGTTCAGAGAGTAGTATCATATGCAAAGGTTCTACCTTGGGTTTCTAAAAGTTGTTAGAATGGAGGGATTAGAAACAAAATCCAGAAATAGCTATCTAGGACCTTATAAAGTTTTTTTATTTCATGAAAAAAAATCTTTGAAACTATGATTCTGTTTTAAAAATATTAAATTGAAATACAAAAGATACTAATAATTCATAACAATTATGAAAGGGCACATTGTAAGAGTTTGTTTGTTTTGTTTTTAACAAGGGCTGCTTACCTTGATTTACTCAGACTACATTTTTTTTGAGATTTTTCTTTTTTTTTTCTTTTTTTTCACAGTGTTTATTGATAGATACAAGTACATAAAATCAGGGCATGAACATGATTTGATAGATTAAGTAGACTTAATTTCAATACTATAATAAAGGAACAGTTCAAATTCTCACCATTTGTTTCACACCAACAAAAACCACTTCAAGGGCATTAACGATCTCTCAAATCTGATCAGTTTTGTGCAAGTAAACCATGTTTCTTTTTTTTTTTTTTAATTTTTATTTATTTATTTTTTTTNTGTCAGTTATTTCTCCAGCATCTCCAGTCCCAATGTCTTACTATATCCTGTTAGCCCTTAGGATTTCCCAAGGCCAAATGTGGTTTCCAGTTGTCCCTTGTATTTGATTTCCCCAGACAGCACTCACAATAGACATTCTTGTGTGCAAGAGACTCTATTAACTTTGGGGGCAGTAGGTTACTTTGCATCCCTTCCCAGAATTTTAGAAGTTCAGGGAGAACTTCTCAATAACAGTGTTTCTCTATGGTTCCCAGCTGCCCACTGTGTTAATCTCTCTGCCCTTCCTGGCATCCTCCTCCTTTGTTCTCTGCTGTCTATTAGTCTTTTCCGTGTATTTTCTTTGTGGTGAGAAATTTAGCTTCCTCTTTCTTTTCCTCTTGGAAAATTATCCCTGTTTTTCACACATTTGTAGGTGAAGATAAAATCATTTAGAAAGAATACACTCTCCATTTGACTTTCAATTTTGAAATTTAATAGCTGTTTTCCTTTCTGCTATATCTACTATAACTTTTAAAAAATATTATCTCTTGCTGGGTGTGGTGGCAGATGCCTTTAATGTGACAGAGGCAAGTGGATCTCTGTCAGTTTAAGGCCAACCTTGAACTCAGCCAGTTACAGGCCAGCTGGGGCTATAGGAGGACCCTATCTCAAAGAGACCATATTAAAAAAAAAAATATATATATATATATATATATATATATATATATATATAATCTAAACATTAAAGATTATTCCTAAAATATTTGATGGTAGCTTATGATTAAGACATTACATTCCAAAAAAAAAGTACATTTTGAACTGGGTAAGAGCACTTGCTGTGTGAGCATGTTCAGATCTCAGCACCATGGAAAAGCTACTGTGGCCACACCCACCTGTAACTACAGTGCTGAGGGCCAGAGACAAGAGAATCCTGGGGCTTGCTGGCCAGTCAGTTTAACCAAAAACTGTCAAGCTCCGGGTTCAGTGAGATATCCTGTCTCAAGGGAACAAAGCAGAGCGATAGGACAAGACATCCAGTATTCTCTTCTGGCCTCAGCACCTGTGTGCACTGGCATGCATGCCCATATATACATGCATACAGTACACACATACCACATACATACAAAGAACTTAATAAATTACATGAGCAATTGTTTTTATTTTCCCCATATGATACCAATAAGTCCATAAGACATACAAGGTCAAAGACTCCTGCCTATTTGTTGTTTTTCTTTTGAAAGAAGAGCCCTCTCTCACAGCCTAAAACAGGGTTTGGCCTATAAGTGCAAAATAACACTGGCTGAAAACACAAAGCCTTGTTTCTGTTCTACTCAAGAAAATTCTAAATAAGCAAGGCTTTATGTAACGGTCTTGTTCAGGGATCAGCTCCTATGTGACTCTGCAACTCTCTAGGACACTGTCCTGGTCCTCATGGTCCAAGCTGACTCCATATACGGCCTATGTACCTGTTTGTGGGAAGAGAGAGTGGAGAGCCAAGTCCTCCATTCCAGGCTTGCTCTAGATGGTTCACACAGAAGCTCTTTGTGCCTCCATCTGCCAAAGTTTCGCCCATAGGTCCATCTGAGAGGCTCTGGGGTAGAGGGTACTCTCTGGGCATTGGTGTCACTGTCTGAAACTCAGGGAATTTCTTTGAACTAATGGGAAAAGGGAGACCAAGGTCAGTACTCTTCACTGCCACGATGACATTAAATCCAAGTTTAGAAAGTTTTGGAGCATTCTACCAGTGGTCCAGAATTTAAAGTAAAAATCATTTACATCTTATTTAACTACTTGAAGGTCAAAGCGTATAGCTGCAAGGTTGGAAACCTGGTTTAGGCGTTGTTCAGTAACTAGACAAAACTCACACATATCTCTTAGACTGGCGGGAATTTGAGGTGGTCTCTGGCAAAGTGGCCCTGTTCTGGACGTGTTATATCAGCATGTGCCACCATCACCCTTTCTTCGGCATGCAAAATGTGTACTTCACCATGTCAGAGGCAACAAATGTTGAAAAAATACATTGCTTTGTGTTCTGGCCTGTGGTGTAGAGAACGGGAATTTGGCCGGCAGCATCATGAGGCCTTTGCATTTATGCTCTTGTTCCCCATTTCCACTGATTGTTTTCTCCTGCACCAATTTTTGAGTTTTAATGTGCTTACGTCCCATTTTAGATGGGAGCATCTTAGAACCAACTCTGAAAATGGAACCACATTTTCTGTAATATTGAACTTTGCTTATGTTCTGCAGGCTCCTCCCTCAGGAGTAGAGGCTGACATTAAAACACACATTTTAAGCTCTCATTTATATAAACATACATTCAACTTTATCAAAGCTGTGATGGTGAACATTACACTCCAAAGATGTCATTATTATTAAGGACTTATCACATATTACTCTGCCCTGTAGGATAACCTTTGGCTGTAGTTGATTACTAGTTATTATGCTTCCTTTATGCCAGCAACTGAAATTGTTTTCATATTATACTCTTAAAGAAATGGGCACTGATTTGTATGCTAGATTAAGTAGTAGAGTTAAAAACGAAAACATTTAAATTTTCTTTTCTTAGGATATGTCAGCTCAAGGATCCTCCTCAAAGCTTCCTAAACCTTTTGATCCTGAGCCAGAAGCTAAATATGGCACCCTGGATGTGACTTTCGACTATGACTCACAAGAACAGAAGCTTCTGGTAACAGTGACAGCTGTCACAGACATCCCAACATATAACAGGACAGGTGGCAACTCGTGGCAAGTACACCTTGTTCTTCTACCTATAAAGAAACAGAGAGCCAAAACCAGCATCCAGAGAGGGCCATGCCCTGTCTTCACAGAGACATTCAAATTTAACCATGTTGAATCTGAGATGATTGGAAACTATGCAGTTCGGTTTAGACTGTATGGTGTACATCGTATGAAGAAAGAAAAGATTGTGGGAGAAAAGATTTTTTATTTAACGAAGTTGAATCTTCAAGGGAAAATGTCATTACCTGTGATACTGGAACCTTCTTACACTCCTTCTGTGAGTATCTCGTCAGATGACCTGGATGGTCTCTGTTCTTGGCACATGATAGGCACCGTTGAGAATGATCTAGAATCAACCCAGTGTGTTATCTAAGTTCTTTCTTTTCTATGAAAAGTACCCTTGAAAATGATACATGATTTATTTTGTGTATTTTGTTTTCTACTTTAAAGCTCTTGCCCAGTTCCTGCACATCTGCTCGCTGTTAGCTGGCTGATTTCCCATCGTACAAACTCCCTACACAAGTCACCGTTTTCCTTCCAGGTTATGGTACGAGCACACGAGGAGCTGTCTAACCCTGTCCTGTAGTGTGTGCTGCTGCCAGGACATGACTGGTCATCTTTCTAGAACTACCATGAAATTATTTTTAAAGTCCAAAAAGTTGGTCTGATTGAACTTTCCATCTTTTCTGAGCAAAGATTTTGAAGTTTTTCTGAGAGAAAAATTAAGCTTAAGACTTTGAAATTTTTTTTAAATATTTTTCCAGATTATAACCACACATCCATCTCTTCATATTTTTAACAAAATTCCAGTAAGACATTGCAGGTTACAGGAGAGAAATGTCTGCATGTTTATTTTAACCAGAGAGATACATTATGTCATATAGTTATTTCAGTTATGAGAAAAGTTATTTGTGACTTGTGATAAATGTAAATTATGGTTTATATTTATTCCTTTCTGTTACATTGAATAAGAAACATTTTTGTAATGTAAATATGCAGATTTTAGTATAGATTTAAATTTTAAAATAGAGGTCTGATGTTTCAGGGTTATTTGTAAACTGTGTGCATTTAAGACCTGACCTTGGGTCCCATTGTATCACACGAGACAGTGTCTGAGCTTGTAAGCCCTCCATTCACAGTCCAGTCAGACCACTTATTTTTTTTTTTTTTTGTTTTTTGGTTCTTTCAAGACAGGGTCTCCTGTAGCCCAGCTGGCCTGGAACTCACTATGTAGACCAGGCTGGCCTTGACTTAGAGTTCCTCGCCTGCCTGCCTCTGCCTCCCAAGTGCTAGATTAAAGGCGTGCACAACCATGGCCCGGCCAGTCAGACCACTTAAAGCAGGTCCTTGCAGGGTCTGTAAAATGAAAGGATGATGGTAGATATGGTATGTCTTGTGGGTTTCAGGATAAGTGAATCTTCATTAGTAGAATTAACGCATTTTTTTTTAAATTTCAGAATAAGCCCGGTGTGGTGGTGCACTCCTTTAATCCTAGCACTTGGGAGGCAGAGGCAGGTGGATCTTTGTGAGTTCAAGGCCAGCCTGGTCTACAGAGTGAGTTCCAGGCCAGCTGGGGCTATAGGGAGACCCTGTCTGGAAAAGACCAAAAAAATTTTTTTTTCAGAATAAAGCCAGGTGTGGTGGCACATGCCTTTAGTCCCAGCATTTGGGAGGCAGAGGCGGGCAGATCTCTAAGTTCAAGGCCAGCCTGGTCTACATAGTGAGTTCTAGGACAGCTGGGGCTGCAGTGAGACCCTATCTCAAAAAGACAAAAAAAATTTTTTTCAGAATATCAATTTGGAAATATGCCTTAACTTTTTCTTTATTCTTGAGAATTTCATACATAACTGAAATGAAATATAATCATATTTATACCTCGATTTCCCCCTTTATCTCCCCCCTGTCTCCCTCCAAACCTCTCTTTTTCAGCCTGGTATTCTAGTTTGTTTCTCCTTCCATTGCTGTGACAAAACACTGACCAAAACCAACTTGGGGAGGAAAGGGTTTATTTAGCTTAAATCTCCCATTTCATCACTTAGGGAGCCTAAGGTTGGAACTCAGGGAAGGAACCTGTAGACAGCTGAAGCACAGGCCATGGAAGAATGCTGTTTACTGGCTTGTTCCCGTGGCCTGTGCTTTCTTAAACAATGCACGACAACCTACCCGGAAGTGGCGCCACCTTCAGTGAGCTGGGCTCTCCCGTATCACTCAACAATCAAGAAACTACCTCACAGACATGGCCACAGGCCAGTCTAATAGCAGCTCCCTCAACCCAGGTGTCTCAAGTTGACACTAAAGCTATCCAGCACACCTGGTAAATTGAGTTAGTGCTGCCCATATATGTGCAAGTTGTGGGACCATCCGTGTAGGACCATCCACCGTCCGTGTAGGACAATCCACCATCCGAGTAGGACCATCCACCATCCATTTAGGACCATCCACCATCTGTGTAGGACCCTCCACCATCCATTTAGGACCATCCACCATCTGAGTAGGACCATCCACCATCCGTGTAGGACCCTCCACCATCCGTGTAGGACCATCCACCATCCGAGTAGGACCATCCACCATCCGTGTAGGACCCTCCACCATCCGTGTAGGACCATCCACCATCTGAGTAGGACCATCCACCATCCGTGTAGGACCATCCACCATCCGTGTAGGACCATCCACCATCCGTGTAGGACCCTCCACCATCCGTGTAGGACCATCCACCATCCGTGTAGGACCATCCACCATCCGAGTAGGACCATCCATTATCCGAGTAGGACCATCCACCATCCGTGTAGGACCATCCACCATCCGTGTAGGACCATCCACCATCCGTGTAGGACCATCCGCCATCCGTGTAGGACCATCCATTATCCGAGTAGGACCATCCGCCATCCATGTAGGACCATCCACCATCCGTGTAGGACCATCCACCATCCGTGTAGGACCATCCACCATCCATGTAGGACCATCCACCATCCAAGTAGGACCGTCCATCATCTGAGTAGGACCGTCCACCATCCATGTAGGACCCTCCACCATGCGTGTAGGACCATCTACCATCTGTGTAGGACCATCCACCATCCATGTAGGACCCTCCACCATGCATGTAGGACCATCTATCATCTGTGTAGGACCCTCCACCTTCCGTGTAGGACCATCCACCATCCATGTAGGACCATCCACCATCCGTGTAGGACCATCCACCATCCGTGTAGGACCATCCACCATCCGTGTAGGACCATCCACTGGAGCGTGGGGATCCTACTAGTGGCCACATCCTCAAACAATGGTGATTCTCCCTCCCCCAGCAACTGCCAGTTGCTCCTCAGTAAGGGGTAGGGCTGGAGTTCCTCTACCCCATGCTGGATTTTGGGCTGGCTTTATTGTGCGTAGGTCTTGTGTTGGTAACCACAGCTGCTCTGAGTTCATGAGTGCAATGGCCATGTCATATCCAGAAGACACCATTTCACAGCATCCTCCCCATTCTCTGGCTCTTAAATTCTTTCTTCTTCCCCTTCCTTGATGTTCCCTGAGCTTTAGTTATGGTGGGTTGATATAGATATCCTATTTAGGGCTGAGCACTTAGCCTCTTATTCTTAGTACTTGGACCAGTAATGCACTCTCCACTGACTGCTACTCACTACAACAATGTGCTTCTCTGACCAAGGTGAGAGTAGCCTGGGTCTGTTGGTAGAAACATAAAGAGAGGGCACTTTGAGATGACCATTTAGAAAATAACAAAAGCAGGTTCTACCCTAGAGCCTATGACCTTCCCAGCCATGGGACCAGGCATGAAATTCTCTGTTTGGAGCAAGCCTCAAATCCAGTCAGAAAGCAGTTGGGTTCCCACAGCAGTCAGGCCACGATTGCACCCGTAGGTACAGGTTGATTGACAGTTCAGTATTGCGGCATGCAGAATCCTTACATGTTCTTCCCTGGCAGCCTGTATAGCACCATCCAGTACTATGAAAGTTAGCCTGCAGGGAAGAACTGTTCTGGGTGGTTTGAACTTCATTTCTCTTGTCCTGCAGCCAAAGTATCTAGTGTCTTCAACAATAAGGTCTTAACATTACAGTTACAGAAGGCAGCCTAGGGCAGTGGCCAGAGCCTGTGCTGTTTTGGAGGCCTCTGGGGCCCCCTGACCAATTACTCATAGGGAGGTAGCTCATGCCTTGCACTGTGATTTTCATTTCATAACCCAAGTAGTCTGGGGGCCATTGTCTGTCCACCCATGCAGGGTAATTCCATTTGTACTCTTTCTTTTTAATATATATCCTTAATTTTGGTTCACCCACTATTCCCTCCTCTTCCCATCTGCCTGCTGCCATCCCCACTGAATCCCTTAATCTGCAGTATTACAAGTATTTCATGTCACATTTATTCTATCCCTCTAGTTTTTTTTTAATTGGGTTGTAAGATAGTAGCCTTCCATATATGTTTTCATACATCCTTCCTCTGGGTTGGCCCTCCCCTCCACTCCCATTCTCCTCAACACCTCTTTCCACCCCTGGTATACCACCTCTGTACTTTTGTTTTACCCATGTGTCATTCAGTGTCTTTGAGTCACACATGACTGCATTCCACACGCTGTCCTTCCCTTCTTGGCTCAGCTCCAGGACTTGTCTCCTGCCTGCAGGCCGACAGTCTCTAGGCTTCACTCCCGCAAGAAGGGGGAGGGAAAACTGCAGGAGATCACCCGTGGAAATGAGCAGACTCACACGCAGAGAGCCGGGGAGGATAGGAACTCTGTTTATTTTCTGTCAGTGAGGTCTATATATTGAAGTCTACTGTGCTCTGGGCAAGGAAGTGGGGAGCAGGCGGAAGGGAGGGGTGAGCCACCTTGGTTCTAATCGGGGGGCTGCAGAGCTCTGGTTTGTGCAACAGGTAACTAGAGGTGTGACATTTTGCTCAATGCCTTAAGGGAAGTTGCCTGGAACTTTGCAGAGATAGAGTGAAGCAAGAATCATTGTAATATCCCGAATCTCCCTGCTACAGGTAACTCTGAATGCCCACAGAGATATCAGATAACTGGAGATCTTCCAGGACAGGTCTTACAAATTCTCGCTTCAAGCCACACACAAAGTTTCATTCCCACACCCATAGTCTAATCCCCTCCCCCTTAGCATGACCTCTTCCCCACAAAGGCCCCTTTCTAATTTCCTGGCTTCCACTTTGCTCCAAGTTAAACATACAAAACAAAAAGATTTGAAGCCAGAATCCACATATAGAGAAAACATACAGTATTTGCCTTTCTGGACCTGAATTACCTCACTGACTATAATATAATCTTTCCAGTTCCTTCATCCATCTACAAATTTCATGATTACATTTTTCTTTACAGTGAGTAGTATTTTGTTGTGTAAATGCCTTTTAAAATATCAATTTATAAGAGAAGAGAAAGAAGGAAAGGCAGGAAACATTTTAGGGAGAAAGTTCACATTTTTATAAAATTTAAAATTCTGGGCTAGAGAGATGGCCTAGCGGTTAAGAGCGCCGACGGCTCTTACAGAGGACCCGGGTTCGATCCCCAGCACCCACATGGCGGCCAAGAACCGTCTGAAGCTCCAATTCCAGGGGAACTCCAGTTCCAGGGGAATCCGAGACCCTCTTCTGACCTCCGCGGCATTGCATGACATGGGTGCACAAACCTACATGCAGAAAGTACATTCATGCACATACATAAATAAAAATTAATTTAAAAATTTTTTTTAAAAATTTAAAATTCTGTGATTATTAATCCAGTTTTTAAATTTTTTCACTATCAGATCTGGATGATCAGTCATTTCTGTGGAAAATAATGTTTCTATATGATTATAGTAGACTTAAATTAGAAGAAAAAGCATCGCATGAAGAAGCATTTAAATTGCTGTTATCTGTTCCCAATTCCATATTAATTCTATTCTCTGCAACCATAGACCATACAGTGGTTTTATCTGTGGTCAGATTACTTTCTGTACTACATGTGCTATCCTGCAGTGATTCTGTACTATTTTCTTTTAATTGCCAGACAGTACAGTAAATTCCTCATGAGTATTTGCAAGAAGGAGAAAGTATGGCTATATAGCTTCTAAGACATGCTATTTAAATCTGAGTGAAGCTGTCCATCCTCTGCTCAGGGGACTTGTTCCCTCTCTACTGGTGTCCTTGTCATATTCAGTAGCTGTGTCTTGTTCTTTAGCCTTGATTTTACCTTTCTCCATCTTTTCAAAATCTTGATGTATGATTTACAGCAACCCAGCACACTACAGTTTTGAAGCTGATTATACTATTATCAGAGGTCTTATTTTAAAAATTCAGAATCAGTAGAATGTTTGTGTCTTCTGTATGTGTCTTAGTAACAATGTTCTTTCCTTCACTTTTAACATTAGCTAATTGGACAACTCATGTAACTGTAGATTACTTGACAATTTCTCTTTGATTCTGTGAGAAAAAAAGTTTTTGAGGTACATTCATGGGAAAAAAGGAATTGCCTTCATATTTAGAGGATCATTCTAGTAGCTTTTAGTAATTATTTATTATTATTGCAAGAATATTAACTTCTCACCAAGGAAAAATTTGAAACCAGCCCCCAAATCTGCAGGTTACATTTAAAGCATATTTAAAGTTTACAATTCTTTTCATGAATGTCCACCCATACATAGAAAGTTTGGTTTTCTAGGTAGTTTTCCAGGAACTTACTGAATCTGGACCTACCACAAAGACTTTCTGACTAAATCCAACATTGAGCATACCTCCTTGACCAGCTCATGAGGTCAAGATTGAGGGCTGGAGAAATAGCAGAGTAGTTAAGAGCACTGGCTGTTCTTACAGAAGACCTAGGTTCAAATCTCAGAACCTACATTGTGGCTAACAACCATCCAGAACTCCAATTCCAGGTAATCTAACACCCTGTTCTGTCTTTCTCGGGTATTGCATGACCTAGGTGTACTTACATGCAGGCAATACACACATACTCATAAAATACAAATAATAAATAAAAATATTTATAAAGACTTTTAAAAATATACTAAGATTAAAAAGCATGAGCTCTGTCTGAACTAGCTGTGTCAACTCCATACATTGAAAAGCACAAACCCTTGCCGGGCGTGGTGGCACACGCCTTTAATCCTAGCACTTGGGAGGCAGAGGCAGGCGGATCTTTGTGAATTCAAGGCCAGCCTGGTCTACAGAGTGAGTTCCAGGACAGCTGGGGCTACAGGGAGACCCTGTCTCGAATAGACAAAAAAAAGAAAAAAAAAGAAAAGCACAAGCCCTGTCTAAACTAGCTGTGTCAACTCATAGATTGAAAAGCACAAGCCCTGGGGGCTGGAGAGATGGCCTAGCAGTTGAGAGTGCCGACTGCTCTTGCAGAGGACCCGGGTTCAATCCCCAGCACCCACATGGCGGCTAAGAACCGTCTGTAACTCCAATTCCAGGACAACTCCAGTTCCAGGGGAATCCGAGACCCTCTTCTGACCTCCTTGGCATTGCACGACATGGGTGCACAGACCTACATGCAGACAGTACATTCATACACATACAAAAATAAATAAAATTAAAAAAAAGAAAAGCACAAGCCCTGTCTGAACTAGCTGTGTCAACTCCATACATTGAAAAGCACGAGCCCTGTCTGAACTAGCTGTGTCAACTCCATACATTGAAAAGCACGAGCCCTGTCTGAACTAGCTGTGTCAACTCCATACATTGAAAAGCACGTGCTCTGTCTGAACTAGCTGTGTCAACTCATAGATTGAAAAGCACAAGCCCTGTCTGAGCTAGCTGTGTCAACTCCATACACTGAAAAGCACGAGCTCTGTCTGAACTAGCTGTGTTAACTGCATACATTGAAAAGCATCCCTGTCTCAAAAAAGAGCAAAAAAAAAAAAAAAGAAAGAAAAAGAAAAGAAAAGCACCAGCTCTGTCTGAACTAGCTGTGTCAACTCCATACATTGAAAAGCACGAGTTCTGTCTTAACTAGCTGTGTTAACTCCATAAATTGCACAATTATTTTGAGCATCACGCTTCTTATTATTAACTTCTATGAAGTTAAGAACAGAAATAGGGTAAACTACATTACATTTATTTATCTATTCAATTGTGTGGGTATGTGGAGGTGTGTGCCACAGCATGTACGCAAAGGTCAGAACAGCATTCAGGAATCAGTTCTCTCCTTCCACCATGTTGTCCCAGGGATTGCACTCAGATCATCCACCTTGGTAGCAAGTGCCTTTACCCGCTGAACCCTCCTGTGGCCCAGAAATGGAGTAAATTTTAAGTGTTAACTATATCACGTTTTGTGGTAGACACATACTGTTTTCTTATCATCCATACCTTTGTAACAACCTTCTAAAGCCTGGCAGGTCCACCTCCCAAGGTACACTGTAATCCTCACTTTCACAGGCTCATTGCTAGGTACAGCAAGGGATTGAGGGCTAGACCATACCACTCCTGTTCATCCCCAGAAACCTCAATACCCACTCAAATAATACTTCCACAAAGTTGGTGGAGGAGGCCTGGGAAAGTAGGAACTATGGTCACTTTAAAATAGCCTGGCTGGTGAAGGAACGAGGCTGCTGCTGGGCCAGGAAAAGTATAGTAATACCTTTGACACTTGTCCCTGTGGGGACAGCAGAACTCCTTTACTAGACCAGGAAAAGTATAGTAATACCCTTGACACTTGTCCCTGTGGGGATAGCAGAACTCCTTCACTAGACCAGGAAAAGTATAGTAATACCCTTGACACTTGTCCCTGTAGGGACAGCAGAACTCCTTCACTAGACCAGGAAAAGTATAGTAATACCCTTGACACTTGTCCCTGTGGGGACAGCAGAACTCCTTCACTAGACCAGGAAAAGTATAGTAATATCCTTGACACTTGTCCCTGTGGGGACAGCAGAACTCCTTCACTAGACCAGCCCTGCAGTGTGGTTTTAGTTTTATTCTTGAGAGGCTTAGCCATTCATTTGATTCTCTTTTTATCTACATTCTTAATAAATTTTGTTCAACTCTATGAGTCACAGTTAGAGTCTGATTTTTTCAAATAAGAACCCTGAAATAGTACTGTGGTCTGATATTCATTTTGATCATTTTTGGTCATTTCCTGCTCTATGCCCAATAGCTAGGATGCTGTTAGTTCCCCCTCCATACATGATATAGCTCATATCATTTGAATGTTCTCATATACCTGACTCTTCATATGGCACTCCTTCTTCTTTCAACCTAAGAGATTTAAAAATATTGTTATCTATTATGATTTACAAATGAAACTCATTATTTTTCTCAATAATATACTAATATAAGGTTTAGCCTAGTCCACAGTACTCCATCAGCACAATCTGCAGAGGGGCCAGCCATGACACAATAGTGAATAGACATCCCAGCTATATTCTAATAGTGAGATACTCCATCTGCATAGGGATAGAAGACATTGTCTGATCCGATCTGCAGACAGTCTGGCTATGTTATGATGTGAGAACACACATTCTATATCTTGATTGAATCCATACTCAACTCTATGTGACTCATGGAGTTCTTGGTGAGTGCTATTCACATAGTGGCTGTTTGTCCAACATATTCTGTAATTTGTCGTGGAATCAGGTGTTCTAAACTGGCAGGCAAGCCTTAGCTCTTCTCTTGGAAGAGGTAGTTCTCAGTGTTCCCTACAAAGGAAACATCAACATTCCCTAGGCATTTGTTACATGTGCACATTATCAGTCGCTGCCCCAAGCTCACAGAATGGAAATCACTGAGAGTGATTCTAGTGGGTAGCAAAGTTGGAGACTCACAGCTTGACTGAGGTTGGCAAACTATGACTTGAGAGTCTAGCTTTGGGTATGGCTTGTTTGTGTAAGGCCTACAAACTACAAATATTTTTTCCAGTTTTAAAGGGTTGCTTACAAAAACAAGATTATTTTTTCTGCCTATCCAAACAAGTTGGCCAAAACTGTCACTGCCAGAAGAAAGTGAAAGTGACGGTTTGTTTGTTCTCCCAGCTAAATAGTGATGATTATAAGCAGGTGTGACCATTTCTTCTTCCTGTAATTCCCATTAAAATGATAATGTGATGGTTTTAGAGAAGTGTACACACAACTTAGTCATTTTATGCATAAAAGATCAGAGGTAGAATGGGAAGTTTACTGCCCAAGATTTAAGGGTTAAAGAGACGATCCCAGAAGATCCCAGGTATCAAAGCAAATGACGGTCAGAAGGGTATCAAATTTCTCATAGTACAAGACAGTTAAAATAAGGCTTCAGAATTGCAAGGGGAAGTTATTTTATTTATATTATGTGTTTTATATGCATAATTCCCTTAAATGCGCAGCACAATTCTATTCAAGAGTTCTGTTGCTGTATAAGTGCTTGAGAAAGCACCTGAAAGGGGGAAGGACTTATTTGGGGTAACAATCTCAGCCTGAGGTATGAAACAAGAACATGTCACAGAGACTGCTCAGCTCATGGCAGCCAGCAGGCAGAGGAAAAAGGTCACCAGGGGATGTCTTTCCAGTGCCTGCCTGTTGCCTGCTTCCTCCCACCAGCCCTGCTGCCTAGGTTTCCCCATCTCCAGGAGTGCCATCCAGGGACACAGTCCTTATGGTTCACTAAGCTGCCCAAAGCTCCTAATACAGAAGTCAATGGAGGATATTGCATATTTAAAGCATTTATCCCCATTTTGCAGGTGGGTAGTAGAAGTAGACGTGTGTATAGCTACAACTCTCTCAAAGTCCCAGAGTCATGTTGTATTTGATAGCTTGGCAGAGAGCAAATCTTCCTAGTTTTTTCTAGTTTGTTTTTGTATGTAGGAGGAGTGCACTCCTCCTACCATACAAAAGGTCCACTGGAGTTCAGAATGCTAATGAGGTTCTGCAGTTAAATGAATTTGTGTGTGATTTGCCAGGTGTAAGTGAAGCAGGCTCTGTCTCCTTACTGTTTCCAGCAGCCAAGTCCCGGGAAAGGTGTCTTCCCTCCAGTGACATCCTAACAGCTGGTCTTGAGCTTCATGAATGCTGAAAGGCAAGGGTTATGGTCACTGAGCTAGTGTTTGTGCAGCTCACTGTGGCACTTGCTTGGAAAGCAGAGTAACTGCTTGGTGGGTTAGTTTCTCCCCATTCTGGAGTCATGCCTACAGGACTAGGCTACAACAGAGCCCTCTAATTTCCAGCAATGTTGAAAGCTCTTGGTTTCTGAGTGAAATCTAAAGATACCCAAAGTGATCTGTTGCCTTCACTAAACCCATTCTGACACAGTTCTCAGTGAAGGCATAGTTTAACATTAGGCTAAGATTTTTCAGTTCTTAAATTTTCTTCTAGACAGTCCAAGACACTGTCACTCAAAAGTAGGGTTTGGTTATGGTAAGAATCTTTTTAATTATTTCTGATTATTACAATGGTAGAAAACAAGTTAAAATGGCAAATTCATTCATTTTCTTCAACTTGAATAGTGTCTCCATATGCAGAGTCCAGTTTTAATTAAGCATTTATATATTAGCTCATTTACCTTCTTAGATAGATGCCATGCTCTCAGGTTACCCAGAGTTGCACATGTGGTGTCTGGAGAGGGAGAATTTCAGTCTGTCTGTCACACATCTGTCCTGTACATTGTCATTACAACTTACAATACTAAATTTGACCTGAAGGGAATTCTGGTTGGCAAGGATGTTGATAGAACCAAATATAGTGTGTGAGCATGTCCTTTCTCTTATGTAATTTATTTGTAGTAGTTGTAAACATTTTCCAGTATCCCTAAAATGTCAAGATCAAGATTTTTAGGGTAAAACGCAATGTGAAATAAATTCAGAAATGAAAACTAAAAGTGGTCTTGTCATCAGAAACAGTACACTGCTGAAAATATGTTTTAACCAAATTGATGTCAAGAAAACGGTGATAAAGTGTGGTTTAAGGTCATCTTCAGCTACTGCATGCTTGGTTCTCCTGTTTACTTGTGAGTCTGAAGCCCATTCGTCAGTGATGACTGGACGTTGTTTGGAAGTTTGAACATGCTGAATGTTGCAAAAGCACTGAAGATCCTAGAGGGACCTAGGTACACCGGGGCTTGTTTCCCTTGGATAATGAAGTAGATCTGGTTCCTGGCCTTAGATACAGTTCCTCAGCAGTGGCTCTCATGGTCTGGATATGTAGGTCTTCCAGAGTTCCAAAGGCCCTGAGGAATCTAGCCTGCACCTTCAGTCTTATCAGTGTGGCTGTGCTAGGAATGAGGTGCCTAGGAGATACCCCTGCAGATATCCTCTTAGATCCTCTTGGCTAGAATTTGGTTTATGTCCCCATGATCTCTGCTAAAGAGACTGGGCCTGTGGGTGCCTGCTCTCCAGAATGAGGGGAAGAGAGGGAGACCTTCCTGTAAGGAGAGGCTCCCTTTGAGCAGGCAGCCAGCACCACACAGTGTGGTTTACAACGAAGAGTTGGTGGCAGACTTAAGTGTTATATAAACTTCAAGTTCATAGGTTCAGATTTATACTTTCATGTTAAATATCTTTTTGGAAGAGTACATAAATTGAATGCTTTGCCTTGAAACTTCTCCCTTCTTTCCCAGTATATAATGTTTTGTATTTCAGTTGATCACATTTCCTCTTCCTGCTATTTGCTCCACCTTGCAGCCTTAAAACTCCCATGCCTCACTAGGCTACGGGCCCATTGCAGAGCCAGGCATCGTGGCGTCAGGGACCCTCTGCATTAAGTTATACCCAGGAGCTGGACTGGGGCTCACCCCCAAGATCACTTTAGGTGGGCACTAGGAAAGAGTGAGTTGAAGATGCTGTCACTGGAAAGAAGTAACAGGAATTCGGAAGACACCAGCTAATGTGTGATGTACTGTGTATTTAAGTCTGTCAGAAATAAAGATATTCAGGCCCTCATACCTGCTAAGCCAGGAAACTGAATGTCTTGTCTATTTACAGCTGAAAGACTAATGCCTAGTAGCATTGGTTTGCTGCGTCCTACAGAATCTGTTTTCTCTGTACCTTGTTTTTCACTGTTATTTCCTGGATATTCAGGACCAAAATGCATCACTGCCGAGTTCTGAAACACCTATTAGGTCCTATCATAATATTTAGCATTAAATAAACCATATCACTGAAAAAATACTGAGACATTAATTTTTCCAAAATTGCCCACTCAAATTGCAACCAAGTAAATTCTTAAAAATCACTTTAATAAAAAAGAAATTTTACCTAAATACCTTCAGTACAGTTCAGTCTTATTGAGTGTTCTGAGATGGTTATGAATGGAAAGTGGCTATGTGTGCTAAGAAATGTTAGCTGTTTCATTACCTTTGGTGGCTTTTAAAATTTCACATTTCTAGCCAGGCATGGTGGTGCACACCTTTGATCCCAGCACTTGGGAGGCAGAGGCAGGTGGATCTCTGTGAATTCAAGGCCGGCTTGGTCTACAGAGTGAGCTCCAGGCCAGCTGGGACTAAAGGGAGACCCTGGCTCGAAAATACCAAAAAAAAAAAAAAAATTTTTTTTTTTTTACATTTCTGAGCTAGAACACTTGCTGCACTTGCTAGAGGCTCACAACTACATAGAACTCCAAGGGATCCAGTGCCCTCTTCTGGCCTCTGAGGGCACTGCACTCACATGCACACACACACACCCCACAGACACAAATCTTTAGGGCCTAGGGTCTAGAGAGTTGGTTCAGTGGCACTTCTTGTGTCTAGGGTCTAGAGAGATGGTTCAGTGGCACCTCTTGCAGAGGACCCAGTTTCAATTTCCAGCACCCATAAAGTGGCTAGCAACTGTAACTCAAATTCCTAACCTCTGTGGTTATTCCATGACACAGGTACACTTACATACATGCAGGCTAATATGCTCATACACATAAAGTAAAAATAATAAATAAGATTTAATTTTTTTAATCTTTAAAGAATATTTTTACATTTAAGATTTACTTTAAATATTAAAATTATGTCCTTGGTGTGTTAGAACCTGAGCATATTTTGAGAACAGAAAAAGAAAGACATTTTAAAAGGGACTAATGTCATTATGGCAGTAAGAATTTTTTTTTACCAATCTTCAATCTGTATAACATAAAATATTACAGATATTTTCTCTTGATTCAGTTTACTTAAACAGGTTTATTGTGGCACCAAAGGCATGAGAGCTAAATTTTCAGAAACTGACAGATAATTTCCCCAATTTCATTGGTCTTTTAGGAACAGGTATTTACAAAAATATACCAAGTGGCCTATTAACTGTCCTCAGGGATGTGTTTACAGTGCACTCCCACTGGGTATCCTGAAGCTACACTGTGAAGTGGCAGGAGGAATAAAGACAGTATTGAAAGATTGGTTCCATTGTAGCAACTTCACCGCAAAGTGAAACAAGAACCATTGCTGCTTCCCTAGCTGCTGGTAGCTTTTCATTTCCCGGCAACTTCTTTTAATGCTCTGTGAAGATTTGTTCACATCTACATCATGAAAGAACTGAAGTAGCTGGAGAATTCCCTGCAAAGCTCCACTAATGTTCTTAGAAATGTCCTACGTTCATGTTTAAATGAATGCATAAATCATATTTTGCCATTTCATTTGTCAGTAACTTACATATAATATCCTAAATTTGAATCAGAACTAATTTCCAAATGGTCTTTTATGGCCTGTGAGAATTGTTACTACCATTTTAAAGTTTAAGAAAAGAAACTTGAAATTCAGGATATTCATTCATTTAAACTGAACTCATCATTGTCCTAATTCCTTAGGGTTTGTTAAGATTCTAATTCATGTAAAGTTATTAGCATAGTTCCTGGGACTCAGCAGAACTCAGTAAATATCGTCATCGCTGTTAACCATCTCTACCAATTTTCTCCCTAAAGATAGTATTTGCTTTCCTTTCAATGAGAGTTCGTCATTGATCCTGATCATAAATACATTTTGCTACTCTTAACATTCTGTGTGAATAATTGTTTAGAGTTTTCCCCTCTTTTATGTGACAAATCTTGCTAATATACAGATAAAACTTTTTATCATAGGTAAGAATATTTAAATTTTTGAAGTCTTACTTGTACAGTAGTATGTCTACCAAGCTATCTTTCATGGCTTACACCCCTTTTTACATAGAGACAAAACATGAAATACTCTTTATTTTTACTAACTTTAAGTGTATGCATACATATTGTTGTGGTTCTTCTCATGTAACATATCCTCCAAAAGGTTCATGTGTGCAGGCTTTGTTCCCAGTGCATCAGTGGTTAGAGATGGACTTTGGGAAAGTAGTTGGATCACAAGGGTTCTGACTACATCAATGGATTCATTCATTCATGAATTCATAATTTTATGGTGTTAGTAAGAGAAAGTAGAAGTTAGAAGGGAGCCAAGTGGGTGACTGTCCCGTAACAGCGCGCCTTGTTTGCAGCCAGCCCCTTCCTCCGCTTCTTCTGGGCTGCGGCAGCCCTGCCTTCACTCTCCCTCTGCCAAGATGCTCTGTCTCACTATAGGCCCAAAGCAATAGATGCAGCTGATCTTGGACTAAAGCCTCTGAAATTGTGGCTACAAAATCCTTCTCCCATTATGTTGTTTCTTTCAGGCATTTTGTCACAGTAATAGCTGACAGACCAGACAGACAGACAGACACGCACACACACACACACACACACACACACACACACATACATATTCTCCCCCCCCTTTCTACATGTGTTTATTGAAAACCAGCCCTGCATTCACACTGAGACTGCTAACTCCAGTCCATACCACAGAGTTGACATTAATTTCCCCCTTATATTTATGGCTGTCTTTGGTAGAGTGGCACCTGGCTTATGTTCTCTGTCATATGTTAACTGACTCCCTGTGTATGTAACCAGAGTTCTACTGGCACAGCTACCTTCTTGCCCTCGTACAGAATCCAGCTCTCTGTTTGCCTTCTGCACCCCTAGCCTGCCACATCTTGCCCCTGGGTAAGGTGCTCCTCACTTTGCACCCCAAGGCAGACTGCTTCTGATTGGGGGACATCATACAGCAGAACCAGCCACTTCTCCTAATAACACCATTAAATCATAAATTTGTGAATGTATGAATCAATCAATGAGACCAGAGTCTTCATGACCCAACTATTTTCTCAAAGCTCACCTCTAACCTTTGATGCCCTGGCTGCAACATTTACCCTACTTGGGACCTGACTCCTTGAGTTAGCCAGCCTCCAAATGGAGTTTGCTAAGGCTTTCACGTCCTGTTCCATGTCACTCCTCAGTGCTCACAGCTAGTGTCTTCCTTACCCTGTGAGAACGCTGCAGTAGTTTGGATCTCAAATATACCCCAAAGACCCATCGTTGCCACCTTGATCCCAAGTATGCATTACTATGAAGTGAGAGAACTTTAAGAAACACACCTGGAGAGAAGTCTTCCCATTTTTGGAGCAGTCAAAGCCAGCCACCTCCTCTCCTTCACTTCCTGCCCATGAGGTAAGTGATTTTGCACACTGCCCTGTGTCCTGCTGAGATGTGCCCCCACACACCGAGAGCAACAGGGCTAGCCAGAGATGCACTGAAGTCTCCAAACCTGAGGTCCAAAAGAAGACCTTTCTCCTTAATAAGTGAGATGCCTCAGTATTTTTTAAAGTAGCAGACAGCTGACAAACAGGCCATTCTGCAGACATTCTCTGATCGTTCTCTGGCCCTCTCCTAAGTTCTAGGGCAGCTTCCTTGAGTTCCACCATCTTGAAACCTCCCCGCTGTTACACATCTCACATCTCTTACATTTTCTTGGAGTTTTTCTTAATGCCTGTTAAACCTCACTCGGTTTCTGTGTATGCTTTGACTAGTTGTGTGTGTGTGTGTGTGTGTGTGTGTGTGTGTAAGTGTAAGTGTAAGTGTAATACAAGTGTCTGAATTTATTTCTTGTTCAGACTTTTCTCTTTGCTATTGGCAGAGTACCTTCCTGTGAGATAGCTGGAGGACATCCTATTTCTTATTTCTTTTATACATGAAACACAGGTACCAGAGGCCATGTTAATGTAAAACTGAAGCTGTAAACCCAGGAGCCTAAGTGGTAAATTCAGACTGTTCGTCTTGAATCTGAACTGGGTAATAAGCATACACCAATGCTATACTGGACTTTTATAACTTTGCTTCTTCTGAACATTTCGTACAAGGGGTTGTACAATAATGTGTTTCTATGTATTTGAGGTTTTTGAATAATTTGATGTATCTGTAATCACTTTTTGGCTTGATATCTGCCACACAGACTTGCCATGTGAACTGAGATATCTGTTAGCTTTCCATTTTGAGCTATTATCAATTCTGTTTTGAACATGTATAAGTTGTTGTATAGATAAACTGTTTTCAGAGGGGTTTTTTTACACCTAGTTATAGAATTGTGGTGACACTTTTCTCTTTTTATTTTTTATTTTTTTTTGGTCTTTTTGAGACAGGGTCTCCCTGTAGCCCCAGCTGTCCTGGAACTCACTTTGTAGACCAGGCTGGCCTTGAACTCACAAAGATCCACCTGCCTCTGCCTCCCTGGTGCTAGGATTAAAGGCGTGCGCCACCACACCCGGCCCGACACTTTTCTCTTAACCTTTGAGAAACCACAAAACAATTTTTCAAAGTAGTGTCGCTTTTTTATTATCTCACCAACAGTGTGCTCCAATTTCTTTTCATCGTTCGTGCTCTAGTTACTGTCTTTTGATTTTATTCACGCTAGTGAGAAGAAGAGGTAGTTTGTTTTAATGTGATTTTCAGCTTCTTAATGACCAGTGATATTGAACACTTCTAGGAAATCATTGCCTGACCCAAGGCCATAAGAGTTACCCCTGTGTTTTCTTTGAAGAGCTTTGTCATTTTCACTCTTAAATTTAGAAACATTTCTTTTCATGTCATGTGTGAAAGAGGTTCAAATGGGAATTTTTTTGGTTGTTTTGTATATGGATATCCATTTGTTGAATAGATTATTCTTTTTTCATTTAAATATGGTAACACAAATTGGCATAAATTTGAATTTTGATTTCTGGACTCAGTCATATCCCACTGATCTGTATGTCTGCCTTTTCTTTACGCTGTTTCTTGGTTTTAAATTTGGAAAATCTGAGACCTCCAACTTGGTTTCTCTTTTGCAAGTTGTGTTGCCTCTCTTGGGTTTCTTGCATCTACAATAAGAACTTTAGAATCTAGGGGTCAGGGGTGATGGCCATTATGAGCTTTGATAGGTTTGTGTTGAATATGTTGATGGCTTTGGGAAAATACTCCTGTCTTAGCAGTGTTAAGTCAGCAATGGCTTTCCTTTTTTTTCTCCTCATCCCTCTTCCTCCTCCTTCTCCTCCTCTGTCCCCCCTCCCCCTCTTCTGTCCCTCCCCCTCTTCCCTCCTTCCTCTTCCTCCTCCTCCTTCTTCCTCCTCCTCTCTTCCTCCTCTTCCTCCTCCCCTTTCCCCTCCTCCCTCCTCCTCCTTCTTCTTCTTCCTCCTCTTCCTCCTCCTCCTCCATCTTCTTCTTCTTCTTCTTATTATTATTATTATTATTATTATTATTATTATCTTTTTCGAGACAGGGTTTCCCTGTAGCCCCAGCTGGCCTGGAGTCACTATGGAGACCAGGCTGGCCTCAATCTCACAAGCTCTACCTCCCTATACCACCACAGTGCTAAAATTAAAGGCATACACCACCACACCCAGATTTTTTGTATTGTAGTATACAAGTTTATTTCTTGTTTGTTCTTCTTGATTCTGTTGTATATGGAATTGTTCATTTTGTGTTCTGATTGTTTATTGTCAGTGTGAAGAAATGCAGTAGATTTGTGTGTATTTATTACATGCCCTACAATCATACTGAACATATTTTTAATGTGTATATTGGGGTTTGCTACATGTAAGATCATGTTGTCTGTGAATAGAGATAATTTCTTTCCACACTGCATTAGACTATTCCAATAATACAGAACAGTCTTCCTTTGCAAGGTCTTTAATCAGCATTTATTACATATAGGAAGTCATTTCTTACATATAGGAAGCTTTCATAGATTCTGAGGATTAAAATGTGGGTATCATTCAGCATACTACAAGTTACAAAGAAAAGCATATTACTGCTGTCTGCTTTATTTATAGCCAAGTAGACCATCTTTAGAGTTATTGTCTACTGTCCTTTCATTCTAGCCCCATGGGCTTCTGCTGATATTTATCTTCAGACAGATATGCTAGTGATGAATTCTCCTGGGTTTTGTATTCCTTTCTTCTATCGTGTGTCAAGGATAGTCTTGGCCAGATGGTGTGTTGAATGTCTAGTCCCACTTCTGGCTTCCATGATTTCTAATAAAACATCAGCTGCTCCTCTTTGAGGATCTCCCTTTCTGAGGTGAGTTGTTTTTTAATGGCTTTCAAGGTTCCCTGTGTATTTCATTTTACAGACTTTAACTGTGTATTAAAATGTGGATGTCTAGTTTATCCTGTTTGCAGTTCATTGAGTTTCTTAGATGTACACATTGATGTGTTTCATTGGATTTGGGAAGTTTTCAGTCATTATTTCTTCAGTGCCTTGTGTACCTTTGCTTCCTTCTTCCCAGAACTTCTGTCATATTTTTGTATTTGGCAGTGTTTCTTACAGGTCTTTGAGGCTTTCTTCTCACTGTTCAGGCTGAAAATTCAAAATTTGCATATCTTCACATTCGGTGCTATGGATCTCCTCCATTGGATTTCTTATTTCAGTTATATTTTTCAAATCCAGAATTTCCATTTTTTTAAAGTAAATTATACAGTCTTCTATAAATATTCTCTATTTAGTGAAATATTATTCTTGTCTTTAAACATGGTTTCTGTCAGTTATTTGAACATAATTAAAAGATCTGATCTCGGGGCTGAAGCAATGCTCAGGGGTTAAGACTTACTGCTCTTGCAGAGGGGACACCAGTTTCACTCCCAGTAGCCATAGCCAGCAACTCATGACCACCCATTACTACAGCTCCAAGGGATCTGACACCCTCACCTGGCTCCTCAGGCATCTGCACTCAGGTCCACACACTCACACACATACACATACTAACACACACACACACGTACATAATTTAAAATAAAATTTTTAAATTTACAAACTAAAAGATCTGATCTATAGTCTTTCTGATTAGGTCCATTTCTGGCCTTTCCCAATTTCTGCTGAGGTTTTTGTTTTATTTATATGTCTTGTCATTTTTTTTTTGTTTGTTTAAAAGTAGAAACTTGAGTATTAGGATTCTTTCTCTAAATCAGCTGTCTCCCAGCTAATTGTTGCTGTTTCTTCTCATTATTGCTGCTTTTTTACTTGAAGACTTAGATTAATTCTTGAAATTGTATTATTTATCATGTGTAGTTGCTGAACTCTGTTGAGTTAAATTGATGGTCAGCTAATGACCAGACTGAAATGCCCTGCAATTCCTTGAATCTCTCACTCTCCAGCCTTTATGATGGCACTACATGAATTGGAGCATACCCTCAGTGTCTTCCTCCATGCACAGAGCCTCAAGGTCAGTTGGAGGTGAAGGATTCAGACCTTCCTAGGTTTTTCTGGGTGTGTGTACACAGCCTTGCACATGTGCCTAGTTCTCTAGTTCCCAGGAAGGTGTTGGAGCTTTTCAGAGCTTGGTATGAATGTCTTGTTTCCCAAATTTATCTTCTTTATTCATTAGCCAGAACTGTCTCCTGCAATATTAGTAGCTGCAATATTAACAGTTCTAACCAGCCCTTGTCCTAAGGATACACCTATTCTAATCACACAGTTCAAGCCCAAAGTCAAGGAAGATTGAGACAAAACCTTGAGAATGGAACTTTCCCAGGAGCTGTCAGGAAAGTTACATCAGGACAGTTCTCTGAGAGGGCTGATGGTTCCTTACTCCACACCGTTCCTCCTCTCAGCATCTTCTGTTTGGAAGGCTCCTCCCTTTCAAGACTGTGAACTGGGGGAATGAATTTAAATGCTGCAAGGCTTATTGTTCATATGGTAATAAGTTATTTTCCTTGAGCAAGCACTCCTCAGATTGCTAGAGTAGTTGGTTAGTTCAGAGAGCTGAAAAAGTTTATTCGAGCAGTTGTTGTTTTGTTGTTTTGTTGTTGTTGTTGTTGTTGTTTCCTGAATGTATATGAATGTACTGTCTGCATGCAGGTCTGTGCACCCGTGTCGTGCAATGCCGCGGAGGTCAGAAGAGGGTGTCGGATTCCCCTGGAACTGGAGTTCTCCTGGAATTGGAGAACGTTTTGGACGGTTCTCGGCCACCATGTGGGTGCTGGGGATCGAACCCAGTTCCTCTGTAAGAGCGGTCGGTGCTCTTAACCGCTAGACCATCTCTCCAGCCCCTCGAGCAGTTTTTTTACTGATGCTTATGCTTATGTGGAGGCAGAAAACTTCCGGAAGTACTATTTTATTGTTCTGGCTTTAAGTATTTAATAGGTTTGTGTCACTATCAAGGCGAGTTTCATGAAGTTTATCTAGTGGTTGATGTCCTTGCTTTGGCGTGGGGTCTGGTAGGTGGGATATGTGAGCTCATCCTCCTGGTCATCCAGCTATGGGAGACCTGAGAACATCAGAAGAGCCAAACGAGACCACAGTGGAGAGAATCAGAATTAACAAACGACACGGTCATGGAGGGTGGCCTGACTAAGCTCAGCAGAGTTCTCCTGCCTGCTTCCTCTACTCCTGCCTCCCGCTTCCTCCACATATAGCCACAGCAGGTTGCTTAGTGTGGTACACAGAACCATAGACTGGGGGAAGATAAACTAAGATTCTAATATATTATGGAAAGAAAGCTGTCTTACAGTGATGTATTTTGAAAGCACTTACCATATGTTGCCTCATGTAATCTTACAACTGGCCAAGATACAAGCAAGAATTTCTACTTTATGATAGAGAAGATTCAACTGTCAATAGGTAAATGACTGTATGTGGTACACTTTTATTGTTGTTGTCATTTTGAGACAGGGTCTCCAGCTGTCATGGAACTCTATATAGACCAGGCTGTCCTTGAACTCACAGAGATCCACCTGCCTCTGCCTCCTGAGTACTGGCATTAAAGGCATGCACCACCACTCCTGGCTGTGGTAGACTTTTAATAGTTAGTGTGCTCCTATGCTCTTTTGATTTCCTCAGGTATTTTACTGGCAGGTAGTGAGGCTGCTAAATGAGATTAATAGTAAGAGAAAGCTGAGGTTGGGGTGTTTGTTTTGGTTTGGTTTTTGCTTTTTGAGACAGTGTCACTGTGTGTCCTAGGCTCACTTCAAACTCACAGTCCTCTTGCCTCAGCCTCTCAGATACAATGATTACAGGTATGCACCACCACACCTAGCCTTAAGATACTTCTAGTCTCTTTATGCTGTCATGGTACCTGCAGAGGCCTGCTGTGATTGGACTTAAAAAAGACAAACAAGGCCCGGTGTGGTGGTGCACGACTTTAATCCTAGCACTTGGGAGGCAGAGGCAATCAGATCTTTGTGAATCCAAGTCTACCCTGGTCTACAGAGTGACTTCCAGGCCAGTTGAGGCTACCGGGAAACCCTGTCTCAAAAGGACCCTCCCCCCCAAAAAAAGACAAATAAGAGTGGAAGGTTGTGGTATAAAGCCATTTTGCTAGCTGTAAGCAGAATTGAATAGAACACATGGCTTTTCTTAAAATTGAAGGGTTTATGCTGAGAGTGAAACTGGATTCCACTTGAGTAAAAGATGTGCTTATGTTTATAAAGCAAAAAACACAATGATTCCTGGTGGGAAACCAAACTCAAGGAACCTGGGGAAAATTAACTCAGCCATGGTGACAGTGCCATGCATGGTCCTTGCTCAGTTACGAAGTGCTCTTCCACAGGTCACTGAACACAGAATTAATCTGCTGCTGTAACTTTCATAGATGTACCTAACAAAAAGTAGATAAATGAAAATGTATTTTGGGGACTGGAGAGGTGGCTCGGCTGTCCAGAGTACCCACATGGTGGCTAACAATTTCTGTAACTCCCTTTCCAAGGGATCCAACACCCTTTTTCTGACCTCCACATGCATTGTATGACATGGATGCACTTACACACATGCAGACAAAACATTCATACACATAAAAGTAAGTTTTAAATGTCACTGTAAGCACAAACAAGATTTCTAGAGGAAAAACTTTCCCATCTGTTTCATCAGTTGTGTGAGACTAAAAGAGAGTGGAAGCCCAAGATTCAGGAAATGTAATGAATGGAAAATAAATACAAATGCTCTTCTGACATGGGAAATCAAGGTCACGGCGCTGTCACTGCTACCAAAGAATCAGGGAAGTGATCACTGAGGATTTAAGCCGACATTTCCATATTGTGCAAGTTTTCCAGCAGATGTCAGCACCACTTTAAACAGGAGCAGTCACAGGGTTCTGTGGAAGAGGGAGGCCACTGTTGCTCCTTTGTTCTTTACAACACACTCCTTGTATTTAAGGTCTGGGAAATACTGTGTTCTGTATAGAGCTTCATTCTTTACTATCTACATCTTATTATTAGGGTCTTCTGCAAGGTCACCTACCTGCAAAACCAAAGAGCAAGTTTTCACTTCTCAGAAGACTCAAGATATTTTGAAGAAACTGGGTCGACAGGGGGCAGCACAATCTTAGGATGTTTAAAATTTGGTCACTTGAATGACCACTCAGAAACAGGAAAGGAAGACCTACTGGTAGGTCTTCTAGCACTGAACCTCATTCTTTTACATAAGATACATTTCATAACCCAGCTATATAAGACAGATAAAAGTGATATTTTACTAAGAGAAATCTTAATAGTATTTACTTAGGACAGCAGTGACAATAATGAGATTGCTTTAAACAACAACATAATTGGAATACAATTTTCCAGCAAGTACTATGGCTGTCTCCCATTTACAGATGAGGAAGTGGCATCTTGGTTAAAGTTTAAAATACACTGAAGGCCATGGCAGGCTTCGTGTCCCAAGGCCCAGGCCCCTGCTGTTGCAGAACTGTGCCTGACACCCAATCCTGGCCATTTCTTTGGTTTTATTTATGCAACTTAGAGAAAATTCAGGTTCACATTGATGAGTTACAAATGGTAACTTTAAGTCCTTGTTCTGTAGTCTCCAAATATTTCTTGACTAAATAAATGGCAGAAATTTTAGTCCAAGATACAAAAGGTAGCATGTTGATGTTGAATCTGTGACACAAAGAAAAGTTTTTATGCTCACTGATAGGCTGACAGGTTTATGCTCACTGATAGGCTGACAGGTTTATGCTCACTGATAGGCTGACAGGTTTATGCTCACTGATAGACTGACAGGGTTATGCTCACTGATAGACTGACAGGTTTATGCTCACTGATAGGCTGACAGGTTTATGCTCACTGGTAAGCTGACGGGGTTATGCTCACTGATAGGCTGATGGGGTTATGCTCACTGATAGGCTGACGGGGTTATGCTCACTGGTAAGCTGACAGGTTTATGCTCACTGATAGGCTGACAGGGTTATGCTCACTGATAGGCTGACAGGGTTATGCTCACTGATAGGCTGACAGGGTTATGCTCACTGATAGGCAGACAGGGTTATGCTCCACTGATAGACTAGACAGAGGGTAATATGCTCACTGATAGAGCGACAGGTGTATGCTCCACTGATAGAGCTGGACAGGTTTATGGCTGCACTGATAGGCTGACAGGGTTATGCTCACTGGTAAGCTGACAGGGTTAACTGTGAAGGCGGTAGCAGCTGCTCCACATCTTTTGGGTAAATGGAAGCAGGAAGATGCTGATGACCTCACCAGAGTCCTAGGCCACAGTGGACAGGCTCAGAAACCTGCCTCCCACGTCTGCTTACCAGATACCCTGTGCTACCTCTCTTAGTTCTCTCTCTCTCTCTCTCTCTCTCTCTCTCTCTCTCTCTCTCCCCCCCTCCCTCCATATATGTATATATGCATATATATACATACACACACACACACATACACACCTCAGATTCAGATCATCTCATTTAAAACATTCATTAATAGAAACATTCCACACATTTAGAATACAGTAACCTGGAGGATGGAGAAATGGCTCAGTGGTTACTAGTGCATAGTCCTCTTCCAGAGAACATGAGTCAGTTCCCAGCTCTCATCACAGATAGTTCACAACCATGTGTATCTCCAGCTCCAGGAAATCCAATGCCTTGCCCTGACCCCAAGGGCATTCACACACATAACGACATACATAAACAAAATACAACAAAATAAAAAATAAATTTTATAAAAATTATTTTAAAAAGAATACACTGCCAGGCGTGGTGGCGCATGCCTTTAATCCTAGCACTTGGGAGGCAGAGGACAGGCGGATCATTGTGAGTTCAAGGGCCAGCCTGATCTACAAGGTGAGTTTCCAGGACAGCTGGAGCTACAGGAGACCCTGTCTAAAAAATAAAAAAAAGGACAAAGAAAAAAAAAAAAAAAAAAAACCAGAATACACTAACCAATTTAAATAAGCTCACCCCTCCATTCAGAATACATGTTAAGTCAGTTCTAGGGTACAGAGCTTTACTAAGCTACTCAGTCTCTGTTTCCAGTGACTGACATCTCAGAAAGGAAGCTTTTGCACTTTTCAGAAGTATCATGGGCAGGAAGAAGTTAGGCAGGTCAGCTACTCCAACTTTCAAGCCAAAGCCATAGTTTCTGATGTGCTAAAGTTGGTAACAGGAGTCCTATATGATTATTTCCTCTGCTTCATATCTAGATCTCTATGGCTGATTGTAATAAAACAATTCATTTGTTTGTTTTCTGAGACACAGTCTCATGTTGCTCTGGCTGGCCTTGAACTCAGAAAATCCTCAAACTTCACCTGCAGCTATAAGGCTGGCCTCAAACCCCTGATGCCCTTGCCCCCACTTTTCAAGTGCAAAATAGATATGAATCTGTTTGTTCCCAGGTGAAAACTATATTTCTTCCCCTCAAGGTATAAGATGTACAGAAAGACAGACATTAAGAACCCGCTGTAGTAAGGTAGTATGGATTAGCCTAACCAAGTACTGAGGATCCCGTCCAGTCACTCAGCAACCTTACGTTGTTTCTCAGTGACAGATCTGAGTGGTCCACCTTGGATTGAAATGTTTGGCCTTCAGCTCCCTCCACACTTTGATTCTTTCAGCATTCACACTTTTCATCTGTCACTTTATGAATTGTTTGTTGAGTTATAAGTATTGTAACTTAGGAACATGTGAAGATGGCCAACATAGGATCGGAGGAAGGACAGCAGTTAGAGTGTAGGGCAATGGGTCAGACAAATGCTTAGCTGCCCAATCTGGGGCTTAACTCAACTGTCCTTTTCTGAAATACCCTTCTTATTCCTACTGACCTGATATTAGTCAGTCTTTGTCAGTGCTGAAGGCCTGAAGGGTTCCTGGAGATCTGCTAGTCTTCAGTCTACTTTGGGATCTAAAGTTGATTCCACTGTCAGTGAAGGAGTGGCACAAGATGAACCCGCCAGCGAGAGAGAAGGCAAGAGGCAAAAAGCAAAAGCTCCCTCTGCACAGGCCTTTATCTGGGATGCTGTCAAAAGGTAATGCCAGCCGGGCGTGGTGGCGCACGCCTTTAATCCTAGCACTCTCGGGAGGCAGAGGCAGGCGGATCTTTGTGAGTTCAAGGACAGCCTGGTCTACAGAGTGAGTTCCAGGACAGCTGGGACTACAGGGAGACCCTGTCTCGAAAAGACAAAAAAAAAAAAAAAAAAAAAAAAGGTAATGCCCACATTTAGGGTGGGTCTTCTGGCTTCAAGTAATCTGATCAAGAAAGTCTCGTTCAGTTAATTCCAGATCCAGTCAAGCTGACAACTAAGATCAGCCATCTCAAATATCCCTCCAAAGCCTACCTCAGATGCTCAGGAATGCATTTCTATTATCTAGAGCTGGTCACATGCACTGGCTTTCTTCAGTAAAACTTCTCACAGCATTTGGTTCCAGTCTGCCTTGAAACCAGCCTCTTTTCCTCAGTGGGTGTGGTGCATAGGAGCAGCCTTTCTAAGTTCCTTTGTGCTGTGCATTTCCAGATAACTACTTTGTTTCTCTATTATTATTCCCTTCAGCAGGCTATGACAATAAACTAAAGTCCTGTCACAAATAGGTGGAGATTATGAGATATGAGTGTTTAACAGTCTTGTAATATAAATTTTTTTTTTGTCTTTTTCAAGACAGGGTCTCCCTGTAGCCCCAGCTGCCCTGGAACTCACTCTGTAGACCAGGCTGGCCTTGAACTCACAAAGATCCGCCTGCCTCTGCCTCCCAAGTGCTAGGATTAAAGGCGTGTGCCACCATGCCCGGTTTAAATTTTTATTAGGTACAACAGTTTAATTGATGTGTTGATTTTCTAACTGGTACTGTTTCCACTACTTTATCCTTAAGTGAATTTTTGTTGTTGCTGTTAATGAATCAAAACCTAAGTCATACAGAATTACCACAGAAGAAATAAGCCCATGGAAAATGATTTCACACTGTGAAAAGAATTTTGCCTGAAAAAAGGACCCACTACAAATGACAGCAGACCAAAAGAATGATGCTTGGTTAGCTCTAGAGCTCACAGAACACTGCAGGGGACATTATAAAACAATAGCCTTTCAAGGAATAAAGAGATGAAATAAATGGAAAGAAGTGGAGGATATGGGGGAAAGATCAACCTGAGTAACTGAAACTTCTGGAATGAAGAATAAACTCATTAAGGATAGAATTAGATGACTCGGCAGATGAAATGCTTGCTGTGTAAGCATGAGGACCCGAGTTCAGAACCCACAGAAAGCCAGACACAATAGCAGGTGTCTGTAATCCTAGCACTCCTGCAGCAAGACAGGAGATAGAGACAGGAGAAGCCCTGTATGTTCACAGGTCAGTTAGCCTGGCATACTCAACACTGAGCAAGAGACCCCCATCGCAAAGAAGAAGGTAAGCACTGACACCAGAGCTGTACTAATAACTCCAGAAAGACAGGATACGGAAATGGATAGGTCATAAAGAAAACGTGATCCCAAGCGGGAATACTGAAAATGACCTATGAAAAGTGCAGTGAGAGGCTGAAACTCCGAAGAGAACAGGAGAGCAGTGAGCACAGAGACGACCTCAGCCTTTTCAGCAGCACAGAGAGGGCAGAAAGCTATGCAGGGTGTGGGGTCTTCAGCCAAGGTGAGAGTCCATGTGGGGGTACAGGGTCTTCAGCTGTAGGGAGGCCGTTCTGAGTAATTAGGAACCTGTAGTCCTATGTCACCTAAACCATCACTCAACACAGGGAAAATTTTATATATTTCCAGGCAAGCAGGAGACTTTCCAGCTCATGTGATCATTGCAGAAGTAATGACTATAGCACATACTTGTAAGAAACAGTTCAAAAGAAGGAATAAAATGGAAGAGGCAATGGTGAGCCAAGAGACTGTTAAACACACAGAATCTGCAAGCAGGGGTAGATGGAGCAGAAAAGTGCTGGCAAGGGCATGGACAGTTTCTGTAACAAGAACTTCAACTCAGTGAATACTTGTCCATCCTCTGCGCAATAAATTTTAAACACATACCTTCTTTAAGCCTCCATAGACAGTTTATAAAAGAATTCCTATGCTACACCACAAAGGAATTCTCTACAAATACTATGAACCACTGTCATAAAAACTTTGTGCTTTGGCCACATTGTCATGAAATTAGAAATTTGTTTAGCCAGTATCTCTCAAGTACACACTATATGTGTACCAGATGTTCCAGGTATTTAGTGTACATTAATGAGAAACAAATTTTAACCTGTATGGAATGTAACCCCACGGAAGGGGAGTCATGTATAAAAGTACTTGCAATGCTTTCAAAACAAAACGAAACCTCTGGAAAGACTTGGAAAAAGATGCAAGACTTGTATGGCAGAGTGCAGGAACTCAGGTGGGGTGGGGGGTTTGGAAAGGGAAGTGACTCTAAATTTGATTGAGAAATGATGTATGATGTATGGAAATAGTTTAATAACGATAATAATTTTTTTTAAAAAACACTGCAATGCATAGGCGGTATGCAAGCAGTGAAAAGTGTTGTAGGGAAGAAGCCATGGGAGAGCAGTCAAGAACACACGTGGGAAGGAGATGTCATTGTAAATGAAAGGTCAAGGTGAGGCTGGGGAATGGGATGTGAGAGTAAAGACTTAGAGTCGGCAAAGGAGTTGCCCGTGTGCAGTCTGGAAAAGAACCCTGTAGGCAGCAGGAGCAGCCCAACTCTGCCCCAAGTGTGTGTACCAGGACAAGGTGCCAAGCTCCAGAGCCTGGGGTGAAACCAGAACACAGTTGCAGAGTATGGGAGGGGGTGAGCTGAAAGAAGCTATTCCCCACCCAGATCTGTGTTTCTGGATGCTCACAATCAAAAATGAAAACACTTTTCAATTTGTGGAGTATACTTCTAACAATCTTATAAACAAATCTGTGGTCTTAAATTTTTTATAGGAAGATAAGAAAAGTCAGTCATGGTGGTGTGCGTTTATAATCTCGGCACTCAGGAGGTGGAGACAGGGGGACCAAGACATCAAGGTCATCCTTAGCTGCAGAGCAAATTCAAGCGGGAGAGAGAGAGAGAGAGAGAGAGAGAGAGAGAGAGAGAGAGAAGAGAGGAGAGAGATGATACATGCAGACTAAGCATTCTTCAACCTAAGTTTAAAAAGGAAAACTAGAAATTAATAAAAGTGTAAAGATGTTTAACAAAAACAAAATCTGGTTCTTTAAAATTGCTAATAAAATAGATAAACAAGTGGAGGTTTTCTTTAAAGAGAATACATAAAAAAATAATCATCAAGGAAAATTTCAAAATCAAAAGAAAGTAACTCTTGGAAAATCAATTGAAAAACCTTAGGTTAAATGACCAGTTTTCTTGAAAAATACAAAAATGGGGTAGGCAGTACTATAGACCTCTCTTATGTGAAGCAAACACTCTACGACTGAGCTACAGCCCCAGCACAAAAAATACAAATTTCTAAAATGTGATTTATGAATAATAGAAGACATAAAAATGTTATTAAATAAATGTAACCAGTATTCCAAAGATCTCCTTAAAAGGAAGAAAACAAAGATAGTTGAGTTTCAGAGGAGAGTTTTTACCCAGCTTGAATGAAGAACTCCTTTCCACAGAAGTCCTTTCAGAGGGTGAAAGGGAAAGGTTCCCATCTTCTCTTCCAAAACCGTGATTTTAAACTAGACAAGAATAATCTGAAATGAGGAAATGATTAACCAGTCTTACTATAAACATACATTTAGAAACTTAATTCAGCTAAAGAACATACATATGCAGTGTGCATGTATGTATCTGTGTGTTCAGCAGTTATGTCCCTGGGGCATGAGCAAAAGAGTCAGTTTCATACACACTGAAATATCAAGTTGTGTTTACACCTGAATGTAGCAAGATATGTCTGTGTATTTTCACCATTTCCTCATTATAATGGAACCAAATGCTGGCAATATGATATATGTTGGTTTACAGTTTTTCTTTTACTTTAAAACTTCTCAGAAATACTAATTTCCCAGTGTTAATATGCAGCAAGAATCTTCTACCTACATTGTCACTGCTCCCTTACTCCAATGCCACCTACTTTTCCTGAGTGCAACAGCATCCTCTTTTGCTGAAACTTCATTCCTTGTTGGGTTTTTTGTTTGTTTGTTTGTTTGTTTGTTTGTTGGGACATACATGTCAAACAGATGTTCTACTACTAAGCTACACTCCCAGTCCTTTATCCCCCCTGCCCCCCTTTTAAATACAGAGTCTCACTGTATAGCCCTGGCTGGCCTTTAACTCACTATGTTGACTGGTCCTACCTCAAACTCAAAAGAGATCTGCTTGCCTCTGCCTCCAGCTTGCTTGCATTAAGGACTTGTGCCTCTATTTGAAATCAGTTCTCTTTATTGCCCAGGATGATCTTGGATTCACTCTGTAGCCCCAGCAGACCTTAAACTTGCCATCCTCCTACCTCAGCCTCTCAAGTAGCTGGGATTACAGGCCCTAGCCAACAGGCCCTGCTCCATCTTTTCCTCTTGGCTGTGGCAAGGCTAATGACAAAATCCAAGCCCAGCAAAGAGCATGAAGGAGATTGTCACAGCTAGAGCATCCCCTCCGGAGAGTGTGGATAACGGTCCCCACAGAAGGTGAGGGAACAGGGCAGACCACTCATTTGAAGTCTCCAGTTTTCTGATTTTCCCCCTAGCATCCACATCTTTCTCCTGAGGTCATAGTTAGATTTTATTTGGGGGACCAACCTGCCCATGTGCTTGTTAGGAAGTCAACTGCATTGGTCTAGTTTTATTACTATAATAAAATATCTGATGCAGGCACTTCTATATAGAAAAGAGATTTGTTTAGCTCGGTTTTGGAGGCCAGAAGTCCAAACAGTATGAGGCAGGCTCTGGCATTGGCTACTCTGACACAAGTAGAGGGCTGGGCCAGTAAGTGCCTGAAACACCTCTGTTCACACATGCGCTCTCAGCAGTGAGCTCCCTTGCCCAGCTGGGATCTTTAAGGATGAATATTCAGTCTCTTGCAACTGAGTTGTGCTAACATAGCTCAGTTTCAGGCAGATGGGCTCCCAGCCCCACTCAGGTCTAAACCATGTGCTTACTGCTCTCCTCAGCTCCAACCTGTAGGTCCTCTGGTGTGCAGGTCCCAAGCGATCAGGTGACTCCTCATGTATCTCAGGACAGAGGGTGGGCTTAAAGTTCAGATGCCATCATTCTCTCCTGAAGTCACCTGTAGTCATTACAAATGACACCTTTATCTTAACCTGGCAGTGTCTTCTCCATCTCCATCACCCCATTGGAGTATAATGGAAACTTTTCTTAATACTAAAATTAAAATCTGAATGCTGACTTCCAGCCACAGCAAGAGATTATTCAACATTCATAGTTATCATTAGTACATCTCAGTTTCACCTTTAAAATGTTGAGTGCTGGGCTGGAGAGATGGCTCAGCAGTTAAGGGCACCAACTGCTCTTGCAGAGGACCCGGGTTCAATTCCCAGCACCCACATGGCAGCTAGGAACCGTCTTTAACTCCAGTTCCAGGGGAATCCAACGCCCTCTTCTGACCTCTGAGGCACTGCATGACACAGGTGCACCAACCTACATACAGACAGCACATTCATACACATAAAAAATGTTGAGTGCAAGTAGCTACAAGTAAGAAGGCATATTCACTATTAATGAGAAGCCCAGTGTGTTTTATGTTATGTGATTCTGATGTTTTTCATCAAATGATAGTTCTGGATGCTTACAAGTTCCCACCTGTTTTAAACCAGTTTGTACCTTAGGCCGCAGGCAGTGATTCTGGTTGATTAACATTATATACAGTTTATTCATTTGTCTGAAATTTTAAGTAGATTTTTCTCTGCTTTCACAGAATTGCACCTAATCCTTCACCCTCTGGCAAAAAGACTTGGGGAAGGAGAGGAAGTACTAGAAACAATGTATTGTGCAAGATGGGGAAGTTTGACTTTGCTGATCTTGCTATGCTCGGAATTTGTCTGGCTCTGGGTTAATCACCTGCAGCTCCCGGCACCTAGGCAAGCCCCTGCTCTAAATTAATGACTGGTCTGCAGAGATTCCTGATGGCACAGTGAAGGAGGGAGTGGCAGTGTGCAGGCTGCTTTCCTGCCCTTGTCCCGCTCACTGCTCTCCGCCTCAGTGGCCTCCTTGGTCTGCCACACTCTTGCACCAAGGCCATGGGGTTTTCATCTGCTGTCAGGTGGAAGTCTAGAATGAACTCTTAGAGAACAGCTCTTTGTATTGAAGCATTTCAGCAGGGCTTGCTCTAATAGAATGTAATCGTCAAAGGTATTAACGCTCTTCTTGGTGGACCCTAGAGGTAATAATTTTCACAGCAGTAGCAGAACGTCACATTCCCAGCAGCAATGTGGCCTGGGCTGGCAGGCAGCCTGTGGCGGGTTAGCATGAAAGAACAGTATTATGAAGAACACATTCTGCATGTCCTAACAGATGCAACTGGTATAACAGCCTCGTGTCACACGCGCACCAAGTGTGTTCAAGCATGGTTTTACACCATTTTCAGAACTGATACATCCTAATTGAAAGTAAAATTATGCTTTCTTCTCCAACTGTCCAAAAATATACCAAGCCAAGTGGGTTTTGTACTCATGATTTAGGAATATAAGTGTATTAGTCACTTTTCTGTTGCTATGATAAAACCACCATCACCAAGGGAACATAAAGGAAGAGTTTATTTTACGATTGATGGTTCCAGGGAATTAAGAGTCCATGGTGGTGGGGAGACATGGTGGCAGGAGCTGGAGCAGAAAGCTGAGGTTTGCATCTTCCAATGAGCACAGGAATCCAAGAGAGAGCAACTGGAGCCTGCAAGGCTTGTTGAACTCGTTAAGCCCGCCCCCAGTGACATATTTCCTCCAGCATGGCCACATCTTCTAAGACCTCCCAAAACAGCACCACCAACTGGGGACAAAATGTCTGAATACTTGAACCCTATGGAGGACATTCTCATCCAAACCACCACAATAAAATATATATTTCTTTTGGCTTCCCATTCTGTGATCGAGAGGTAGATTTGAAAAAGGAGATTTTTTTTTTTTAACTCCTGAAAATTAGACCAAGGAGTTTGTTCAGCTTCCACATGTATGTTCCTCCTCTTCATTACTTATTACATTAAACTTGGAGATTTATCTAAACCATTTTTAAATTTAATTGTTTTTATTTTGTTTTTTTTTTTTTTATTTTGCGTATATGTGTGCAGGCAAGCCCTTGTGGAGGTCAGGGACAGCTCTGAGTCAGTTCTCCTGCTGCCTTGTGGCATCATCTTGAGAGCAAGAGCCTCTGCCTGCTGAGCCATCTTTCTCCATCCCTAAAAATTCTTTGGTTACATCATTATGTGGAGTAGCCTTCCTCTCCCCTTTCCTTCTTTATCTCTTCCTCCTCCCTCCCTTGATGCCTTCTTCCTCCCTCCCTCCCTCCCTCCCTCCTTCTCTTCCTCTCTTCCTTTCCTGCTTTCTTTCATCCTTTCTTTTAAAATTTCCTTCTTCTATAACTCCAACTTAGGAGATTAATTTTGGAATCATCAAGATATCTTCTTGAAATAAAATTTTAAATATTTATATGTCTGGGGTTTTCCCTTATATCATGTAATCCCTTCTTAATTTTTTTCTTATGAAACCCACTTAGAAAAGTGTAAAAACCAGAAATGATGCCACTCACTTACCACAAGTACCAGGTCAAATACCAAGTACAGGTTAAACAGCAAAGCCAGCCGTTATCCCATGTCTTCCGTCATGCCCTTGCCCACTTGATAGTTAACCACAGCTCTGCGTTTTTATTTGTCCCTTTCTTGCCGCTCTCTGCTGTCTTACCACCCATCATACTCCTGGAACACTGTAGTTTATTTGCTAGTCATCTTTGTTGTTTGGTTTAGACTTTTTTTTTTTTTTTTTTCTTTTCGAGACAGGGTCTCCCTCTAGCCCCAGCTGTCCTGGAACTCACTCTGTAGACCAGGCTGGCCTTGAACTCACAAAGATCCTCCTGAGTTTAGGCTTGTTTTTAATGAATACAAATGAAATCGTGCTATTAGGGGTCCCTCTGGGCCAAAATTTCTCACTGAGAGTTACATTTGTAATATTAATGGTTTTTTCTGCTGTGGCATGCACTATAGGAGCTCACCAAAAATCATCCTGCAGTTTGGGAGGGCCGTTTTTTTTTTGAGACAGGGTCTCCCTGTAGCCCCAGCTGGCCTGGAACTCACTATGTAGACCAGGCTGGCCTGGAACTCACTATGTAGACCAGGCTGGCCTGGAACTCACAGAGATTCATCTGCCTCTGTCTCCTCTGCCTCTGCCTCCTGAGTGCTGAGATTAAAGGCCTGCGCCACCACGCCCGGCTACACAGTCCTTCTTGTCTCTTGGTAACACTGCACACATCTCCTACCGGTCTATGTAGGAGTGGAATTCCCAAACCTTGGGGTATGTGCCTTTGACCTTTTTAAAAACAGCATCCCTTTATGCTCTCTCCAGAGGAGTATGTGTCCCCCTGTCTGTGTCCACACTATGCTTAGTATTCTTTGAGCCCGTCTGTTCTTTGTGTTATCCATAGTTTGAATTTCTATCCCCTGGATGTTAATGAAGTCAAGTAAATGCGAAGAAATCTGTCGGTATTTTTATTGGAATTGCATTTAATCTATAGATGGCAAGGAGAGAATGTTACAAAACTGACTCCCTGACACATTAGCAGAGTTTATCTCTATAGCACTTTTCGTTTTCTCTGAGTGCTGCTCACAGTTTTCTTGCAGGCTCACATGTCACTTAGGACATTCATTCCTGGGTATTTTATATTTTATGCTTGTAATAAATGCTTTTGATTGTTGTTTTTTTGTTTGACACAGGGTCTCACTATGTAGCCCAGCTGGACCAGAACCCACTGTGTAGACTAGGCTGGCCTGAAGCTTGCAATCTTCCTGCTTCAGCACCCTCAGCAATGCTAGGACACAAGTGTGAGCTGCCATGCATCAGTACATAAGTGCTATTTTATAAGTTTTATTTTCAGATGTGTTATAATATACAGTGTGTGTATTTTTTAATTTTACCCTTTATGCAACTCCAGTTCTGTGAAGCTGTTCAGATTTTCTTTGTATATAATTATGTAGTCTGTATACAAGGACTAGTTTACTCTTAAGTTATGATACTTTCAATTTCCTTTTATTGCCATTTAAGGCTAGAGCTTTTTCTAGCTATGATTTCCATGACAGTGTTGACTAAAAGTGGGAATAGTTGACAGTTTCAAAGGGAAAACAGTTAAAATATATATATATATTCTTTGAGTCAGGGACTCATGTGTCCCAAGCTGCCTAGAATTCTCTATGTAGCAAATAATGACCTTGAACCTCTTCTGAGCCTCCCAAATGCTGAGATGACATATGTGCACCATAATACCCAGTTTATATGGTGCTAGAGATTGAACCCAGGGCTTCTTGCATTCTAGGGAAATGCTTTATCAACCAAGCTAGAGCTTCAGCTCCCCAAAAATATTTTTTGTTAGGTATATTATGTTTTGATAGATTTGGCTTACTAATAGCTTGTTTAGGATTTTTTTTTTTTTGTCTTTTTTTGATACACGGTCTTCCTGTAGCCCCAGGCTGTCCTGGAACTCACTCTGTAGACCAGGGTGGCCTTGAACTCACAGAGTGCCTCCCAAGTGCTAGGATTAAAAGTGTGCACCACCACACCTGGCTTATTTAGGATTTTTTTTTTTTTTCTTTTTTGAGACAGGGTCTCGCTGTAGCCCCAGCTGTCCTGGAACTCACTCTGTAGACCAGGCTGGCCTTGAACTCACAAAGATCCACCTGCCTCTGCCTCCCAAGTGCTAGGATTAAAGGCGTGCGCCACCATGCCTGGCTCTTTTTTTTTTTATTTTATTTATTTATTTATGTGTATGAATGTACTGTCTGCATGTAGGTTTGTGCACCCGTGTCGTGCAATGCCGCAGAGGTCAGAAGAGGGTCTCAGATTCCCCTGGAACTGGAGTTCTCCTGGAATTGGAGTTACAGACGGTTCTCAGCCGCCATGTGGGTGCTGGGGATTGAACCCAGGTCCTCTGCAAGAGCAGTTGGTGCTCTTAACCGCTAGGCCATCTCTCCAGCCCCTAGGATTTTTAAATCTAGATTCACAAATAAGAAATTCCTGTGATTCTTTCCCCTTCTATTTATATTTATGTATAGGAATGCTTTGTCTGAATGTGAGTAAGTGCACCCACCCATGTGTACAGTGTCCAGAAAAGGGCATTGGATCCCTTGGAACTGGAGTTACAGACAGTTGTAAGCTGCCATGTTCGGATGGGGAACTGAACCCGAGTCCTCTGCAAGAGCCGCCCATGTGCTTAACCACTGAGCCATCTCTCCAGCCCCTCTTACCCTGTTTTTATAGCATCCTTAGTTAGGCTTTGGCTTTAGGGGTTTGCTAGATTCTTAAAGGGTTTTAGGGAGTGTTTCCTCTTTTCACTATCTGAGTTTGGGGAACTAATGTTAACATTACTAGTTAGAATTTACTAGGTAAGCTGTTGCAGCTAAAAATTTTGTTTTGTGTGTTTATTTTAGAAAACTTTTTTTAATTACGAGTTCAGTTTCTTAGGTATTTTGTTTCCTGTCTTGTCCCTTCTGTTAGCTACAGTTCTCTAAGAGTTCATTGATTTCACTCAAGTCTCAGTTTGTTTTTTGGGTTTTTTTTTGTTTTGGGGGGGTTTTTTTGAGACAGGGTCTCCCTATAGCCACAGCTGTCCTGAAACTCACTCTGTAGACCAGGCTGGCCTTGAACTCACAGAGATCCGCCCGCATCTCTCTCCCCAGTGCTGGGATTAAAGGCGTGCACCACCATGCCCCGATTAAAGATGGTTCTTAGCCGCCATTGTTAAGTGTAGTTTACCTCTAGTGGCAATGTTGTCTTCCAGGAAACTGATACTGACACAGCTATATCTATTTTCTTTTGGTTATTGTGCGCATAGTTAATTTTACCATCATTTCTACTTTTCTGTTTATCTTTTTTGATGTTGGCTTAAAAATGGCAGATAGGGGCTGGAGAGATGGCCTAGCGGTTAAGAGCGCCGACTGCTCTTGCAGAGGACCGGGTTCGATCCCCAGCACCCACATGGCGGCTGAGAACCGTCTTTAACTCCAGCTACATGGGAATCTGACACCCTCTTCTGACCTCCACGGCATTGCACAACATGGGTGCACAGACCTACATGCAGACAGTACATTAATACACATAAAAAAATAAATAAAATTTAAAAAATGGCAGATAGTTTTGTTAATTTACTCAAAATGTGCCAATGCTTGTCTTTAAGAATACAGTTGAGGGGCTGGAGAGATGGCCTAGCGGTTAAGAGCGCCGACCGCTCTTACAGAGGACCCAGGTTCGATCCCCAGCACCCACATGGCGGCCGAGAACCGTCTGAAACTCCAATTCCAGGAGAACTTCAGTTCCAGGGGAATCCGACACCCTCTTCTGACCTCTGCGGCATTGCACAACACGGGTGCACAAACTTGCATGCAGACAGTACATTCATACATATACAGAAATAAATAAATGCCGGGCGTGGTGGCGCACGCCTAAAAAAAAAAAAAAAAGAATACAGTTGAGCTGGGCGTGGTGGCGCACGCCTTTAATCCTAGCACTCAGGAGGCAGAGGCAGGCGGATCTTTGTGAGTTCATGGCCAGCCTGGTCTACAGAGTGAGTTCCAGGACAGCTGGGGCTACAGAGAAACCCTATCTCAAAAACACCAAAAAAAAAAAAAAAAAAAAATACAGTTGAGATATTTAATATAAATAAATCAAGTCCTTATCCATGTTTTAAGGTTGGTAACTCTTTAGAAAATAATCTTCCATATTCAGAAAATACCTCATTACCATGTGTAAGTTTAGGAAACTTATCAGGCCAAGGAGATGACTCTGCAGATAAAGGCACTTGTTGCCAGCCCTGAAGACCTGAGTATGAGCCCTGGAATTCCCATGAGGATGAGAGAAGCAGCTCCTCCAAGGAGGCCTCTGCCCTCCACACCGTGGTCCAAGCATACTCTCCCTGTGCACATGCATCTGCATTTACGTATAAATAAATACATACATAAATATCTAATAACTTAAAAGTTTTAACAGATTTATCTCCTAATTTGCATGCGATGTGCAGGAACATATAAAATTTTCCCATCTCCTATTACTTTTACTCCAGTATGAAGAAAGGGGGTCCAGGGACTGAAACGCCTCCCAGCAGTATTTTAACCCAGTGTTCGGAGAATGTGACTGCATGTCTACCTGTGTCTTTATCGGAGCTTACCTGCCTGATTCCAGTACACACAGAATTACCATTTTATTCTTAATCTGTCTGGTTTGCAAAATAGTGTACCAATTTCACATTTGCTGTGCAGGGCTGTGACTCCCAAGTAAGCGTGTCAGAGATGTCCTGTGGTGAAAGTACGTCATCCTGTCAATCTCTTGAACACGGCTCCGTTCCAGAAATCCTCATCGGGCTACTTTACAACGCCACCACTGGAAGGCTGTCGGCAGAAGTGATAAAAGGCAACCACTTCAGAAACCTGGCAGCAGACAGGCCGCCCAGTGAGTGGAGAAATATTTTGTTCTGATGTTTTCCAGAGTTAGGGGACTCGCAGCATTTGAGGCTTCATTTCAGTCTTAACCAGTCGAAGTAAAATGCTGAATCATAGCTAATCTGTTTCATGTTTTCTATTTCTAGCTATTTGGGAAGTAGAAAATTTGAAATTCAAAATATTAATTTTATGGTGAGAGGAATTTTAATTTTTCATAGTGTCTCTGGAACAAATTGCCCCTGTCTTAGTTGTTGTCCTTTATTGCCAGAAAATGTTGGAATTTTTTAAAAGTAATACAGTTCACGAATATGAATAGAAATGCATATAGCTATTGTTGTCAGCTGAATATTACTGTTTCCTGTCTGCATGCACACTGTGAACTGATGCATCTACTTCTGTATTTCCCTTCTTCTCCCCTTAACAATTAATAAAGAAAGTATTTCCTTACCTTCCCTTCTCCCTTAAAATCATAGGGGATAAGGTGGTTGAGTGGTACCCTGTGTACTTAGCATGCACAAGGCCTTGTGTTCTGTCACCACCAGCACCACCAAAAACAAACAAACAAACAAACAAACAAAAACACAAAACCCTTAGCCCTTAACACCTAGAACCAGCCAGCAGAGTCTTAGCTGGAATAGCCTTAACCCTTAACACCTAGAACAGCCAGCAGAGTCTCAGCTGGAATGGCCTTAACCCTTAACACCTAGAACAGCCAGCAGAGTCTCAGCTGGAATGGCCTTTTGCTTTCCCAGGACAAACAGAATCGGGACTGATAATGCTTGCCCTAGATGTCTGGACAGGAAAGCTAAGGCCATTCCTCTGTCCTGTTGTCTACCTCTTTCTTCTCTCCCTACCCCCTCTCTCTCACAGGGATGAGACTAGGTCTGGGGAGTACAGAGTTGTCCCCAGCATATCTCCAGACCTGTTGATGTCTGTGAGCAGATCTGAACTGGGATCAAAGCACTTCTCTATGTTTCTCCAAAACTTATTCATGCCCTAGATAACACTTGGAAAGGAAATTGTAAATAATAACAGCTTAAATTTGCTTAGAGATTTCCCAGAGACTTACTTAATGCACTCATTTACTCAGGGTACTAAGCAGAGATGAAATGTTTTCTATCCTTGAATTAAATTAACTTTGCTTTTAAATGTCATAAAAATTCATTATTCAGGGGCTGGAGAGATGGCCTAGTGGTTAAGAGCACCGACTGCTCTTGCAGAGGACCCAGGTTCGATCCCCAGCACCCACATGGCGGCTGAGAACCGTCTTTAACTCCAGTTCCNTCCCAGCACTCTGGAGGCAGAGGCAGGCGGATCTCTGTTAGTGCAAGGCCAGCCTGGTCTACATAGTGATAATAATAATAAAATAGGGGTTGGAGAGATGGCCTAGCGGTTAAGAGTGCCTACTGCTCTTGCAGAGGACCCAGGTTCGATCCCCAGCACCCACATGGCGGCTGAGAACCGTCTTTAACTCCAGTTCCAGGGGAATCTGACACCCTCTTCTGACTTCCGGGGCATTGCACGACACGGTTGCACCAACCTACATGCAGACACTCATACACATAAAGAATAAATAAAATTTTTTTTAAATCTTTTAAAAAATTTTTTTAAATTCATTATTCAATGTAGGTGAAAAGTCATAAAAATATACTTGGTTTGCCCCAAGAGATGTTGGAAAGCTTGCTTCTTGCAGGCACCATAGAATGATTCCTGAATTGAAAAGTCTGAAGGACAAAATTATAATCTTCTCTCGACTCTTTGAGAAATGGCCTAACCCCTTAAGTCTGTTTCTTCATAGGTAAAGTTAAGTTCATGTCTCTCACAAAGTAGTTGTGAGACTCAGATCTGACAAAGATGCATAAAAGTAGAATTAGTATCATCTACTGTCTCAATGAAAAGAAAAATCGAGTGGATAAAAGAACATTCTGAGAATAAACAGACTGGAGAGTGTGACCTGACTGTCTTCATCCTAGCACACCTAACACGTGGACTCAGGGCTGAGAGAGCCTGCGTCAGGTTTGCAGATGGAAGATAGATGGGGCAGTGAGGGCCTGATGTGCACCCATGGTGCACATCACCTGTCCCAAGACACCAAGATTCAGAGATGCTTTAACACTGCCAGGAGATGAAGCATCACTTGGGGTCATGCTGGAGTACAAGCTGTCAGTGTACACCTCTTGGTTTAGTTGATGTTCATTAATTTTTGACAAGTTCTTAATTGGGTATATCAAAAGTAATAAAATGAAATGATACTGTGATGTAGAAATAGAGTAACAGAAATTGGAAGTAGAAAGGAGAAGGGGTCAGATTGGCAGTAAACATGCTAGGGTCATGAGCGCCCAGGGCTTCTCCTTTGGGTGTAAGGGTTACAGCAATTGCCATTGTTTTAGAATTTGATCTACAGCCCTACGTAAGACTAGTGATGTTAGCCAGGAAGTCACCAGTAAGTAAATTAAGTCAATTTTTAATGTGATATGAAAGTAAAGTATTTATAAAAGACATGTAAGATATTTATGTAGTAGAGAATTCTATCAGATTGTCATAAATTATAAGCTTATTATTACCCTTTAAAAATACTTAGGTTCTAAGCATTGAACTATTTTAGAATAATTTCAAATTCATCCAAAGAAACACTCAAGAGGAAAAATTTTTTTAGCTCTATTTAATTTTATAACTTTATTTTTTATTGTATTGGAGTAATCAAACTTTGAAATATTAAATATTGCATGGATAAAATGTAAATGTAGCACAATAATAGTGATCCTATGACTTATTCAGTCTTTGTAGTCTGATGATTTGCATGATTCTATATGTTCAATGTACTTTACACCAAGAGGATATCATTATAATATGCCCTCTCTTAAAATAGTGTAATTTTTGTTTAGGATTACACAATGATGTTAAATTTTTCATTCCATGAAATTTGCACAACCCTTTGTTCAACTCTACCTGAATTAAAGTGCTAAAGTTTTGTGTTTTCCACTCCAGTGCACAGTGTTTCCTCTTTAATTCTGAGCTTTGACCCTCTTTCACCCAACGATTGACATCTGGTCATTATTTCTTTTACTGCTTTCCACCCCCTGTTGTCAGATGGACTGTTCTGTTGTCTAAAACACTTGATAGGTGGACAGGTTTATATAATCCGAGGTGAGTTCCTGTAGAGGCTGATTGGATGTTGTCTTTTCATGCAAAACAAAATGCCCTAAAATTTGCCAGCAGTGATACTGTCCACCATGTTGGTTTCCAAAAAAAGTGCACATTTATTATCTGTGGTATTTTAAATAAAACTAACTTAGAATTTATCTCTGAATATGGATGATGGTATTCATAATATCAACAAAATGAGCAAAACTTTTTAAAATAAAAGTTTTTCTTTTCCCATTTGTATTTTGAGTTTCAAGAGAAGTATATATTTCATGAGACTGTTGCAATTATCTTTGAAATTAATTGAAATTTTGATATGAAGTACACATGATGGATCAACATGCTGAGATCATTCGCATGAGTTTAACGGACTTGATAAGAATCTTTGAAAGAGAGGATCTATCTCCCATAAAGAAAGGCCATGAAGCATCATGTCTCACTTTGTACACCAAACAGCATCAGTTTCTTTGTTATTCATGAAAATAATTAAAATATCATACTTAAAATTTTACATTAATTATGCCTGAAAGAAACCAAATAGCATTTAACTACCCAATAAAAGCACATTAAATGTTCTCTTTCATGCAACCAGGAAAAGTTTTACTTGGTTTGCTGAACACTGAACCCTTAAGGCATTCGGCTTAATTTGGGCCCATAAATGTTTTAAGTACAAATTTAAAAACCACATCCATGCAGAGATTTCCTTGACATTTCATCTTACGCTGTTTCAGTGTCATTTCCGCATTCTTGTCCTCCTTTCTTCTTCACCATCTGCCTTCATTTCTATTTGTATGTTTATTCTTACTCTGAGAACACAGTGGAATGCTTTAGTGTTGTGGCTAATTGAGCTTGCTAAGTGTCTTAATGCTATGATGTCGTGCTTAGTGAAGTGAAATAGGGTGGTGGTGGGCAGAGGGGTTGTGGGGGTGGGAGTGGGGGCTCAGGTGGGAAGGGAAGGAAGGATTATGAGGTATACCTTTAAATTCTAATAGTAGAAATAGTGAGGTTAACCTATTACTACTCTCAGAATACTTTCAGCCTACTTAACAGTCTGTACTTGCCACGTATTTTATGAGCATCTACATCAAAATTGAATGAGTTGAGTTTCCATTGAACTTGGTATACTCCATATCCTTGTGAAATTAGCTACTTAATCTTGGCATTTATCGTAAGAGAGTTGTGTAGTTTGTTTCAAATGATCTTTGTGGCGTGTTGATTTTCTTCCTTCAGATACATATGTTAAGTTAACACTGCTGAATTCCATGGGCCAAGAGATGTCCAAATGCAAGACATCCAGCCGCAGAGGGCAGCCAGATCCGGTGTACAAAGAAACTTTTGTCTTTCAAGTGGCCCTGTTTCAGCTTTCGGATGTGACTCTGATACTGTCTGTGTATAACAAGCGCAGCATGAAAAGAAAGGAGATGATAGGCTGGATTTCCTTGGGTCTGAACAGCTCCGGAGAAGAGGAGCTCAGCCACTGGACTGCAATGAAGGAGTCTAAGGGACAGCAAGTGTGCAGGTGGCATGCTCTGCTGGAGTCGTGAGGACAGGGCGAATGGGAGCCCGAGCCCAGCACTGCCATTGTCACCTGAGCAGCCGTTCTCTGAAGGTCCTCTTCAACGCCCAAAAAAAGCATCCAGTACTGAGCTAAATGAAAACAAGATGTGTCTCTGGTAGAGCTTGTGTGAGAAACCAAGAAACTTGTGTCACTGTTGTTAAACAGTCCTCCAGAAATTGAATGACATGTTTTTGATTTGAAGTTCATTTTAGTTTAGCAAAAAAGCCAGTAATTTCATGGGAGGTTGTGTTATTTAAAAATCAGAATTTTAGTTGCAGGACTACTTTACAGTACCCCACATACTGTCCATAAGCATCTGACTGGCCAGTTCCTGGTGTTTGGAATATCCTTTGAAAACATAGGTCTCTAGTGATCACAATAGTGTCTTGCAGTAAAGGTTCAGCACATTGAAGATGATTTCATTGGACGTGTTCCCTCTGTGCCTCAGCTCTTATCCATAACACTAAACCCAAGGCCAAAATTTCCTAAAGGAAATTTTAAAGCTTGTTTGTTTATTTGTTTGTTGTTTGTTTGTTTGAAGTTTATTTCTTTATTTTCCTCTGCTTTTTCCTGATCCAAAGAGACCATGTCCCACTGGTCCCTTGCAGACCTTTCTGGCGGTTACTATAGACCTTGCTAACTCTGTTGAAAGTCCTTCCTGTGTTCTGTATTCCAGTGCAGGAGACCCAGAGATCACATTGCTGCTTTAAGGTTTTCTTCAGGGATTGATTCTTTATAACTGTGTAATATGGGGGGACAAGAGAGCAGAACACAGTATTGAAAATGAAAAACAATTCAAGTTAAAGGAAAATTATCTGCTCTAAGTGTTTAATATCCAGCATGATTGTAAAGCAGGCAGCATTCAAAGTAAGCAGCCCCTCTCTCCAGTCTTCACATTGCTGTCTGCTGTGAAGACTCAGTGTGATTCAGAGCATCAAGTAAAGAATGAAATTCCTTATGAAGGTTCTTGTGACTCGTGGCTATATTTTATGAAATTTACAGGTACTTTCTTCAATGTGATGTCATTCTGTGCCTTTCATGTAAGTTAAACTTGCTCATACAGCTTGGAAGTTGTATTTGCAAAATTAGGCCTTCAACTTTTATAAATGTCAAGACTCCTTAGAGCAGTGTGCACCTGCGCTCCTCTGTGGCGTGTGAAGCTGCATGCTGCCCTGATCTTTACGCAGTCGGGCACTTTCCTTTGCTGGTTTCATATTTAGGAACTTTAACTGGAAATATTATAAGCTTTCTCCTTTTCCATTTTGCTTCTGACCTAACATCATTTTGTGCATATACTTTATTAAATAGAGTATGTTTTGCATATATGAAAGTATTTTCTTTTTGCTTTCTCATTTCTAGTTAAACTAAACAAAAATAACTGTTTACCAATTAGTAAAAAGGTGTGTCATGGTTCCAGGCCTAGCTGAGCACACTAGACTGTTCCTGTGAGGTAAAATGTGTCATTACCGTAATTCCAAAACCAGGTTTCCATTTATTATAAATGTGGCAATACTGAAGGACTAAAAATAGCAAATGACCTTGAGCAGCTTCCACATGTAGCTGAAGTGAAGGGAGCTCTGTGCTTCCAAACATGGAATTTAAGGAAAAAATTACAAATGGGCAGTATGATGTTTAAAAATATAAGTTATAGAGCCCAGTATGGTGGCTCACTCCTGAAATATCAGCATTTAGGAAGCTGAGGCAGGAGAATTGCTGTGAGTTCAAGGCCAGCCTGGGCTACAAAATAAAACCAGCCTAAAGGGAAAATACCCTAATATTATTATTCGTGAATGTTTGTTTTTTATTTTTTTTTTTGAACGTTTGTTTTTTTAAATGTTTTTATTTGTTTGTTTCAGGTTTGGCTTTAGCTTTATTTTTTCATTTTGTTGTTTGTTTGTTTGTTTGTTTGTTTTTTGAGACAGGGTCTCCCTGTAGCCCCAACTGTCCCGGAACTCACTATACAGACCAGGCTGTCCTTGAACCCACAGAGATCCACCTGCCTCTGCCTCCTGAGTGCTGGAATTAAAAGCATATACTTCCACACATGGCTCATTTTATTTTTTAAGACTTACTTGTTTTTATTTATGTGGTGTGTGTTTTGCCTGCATGTATTTAAGTATACCATGTGTGTGCAGTGCCCAGGGAAGCCAGAAGAGACTTTCAGATCCCTGGAACTAGAGCTACAGATGGCTGTTAGCACTGTGTAGGTGCTGGGAACTCAGCCTGGGTCCTCTGCAAGAGCAGCAGTGCTCCTTACGGCTGAGCCGTCTCTCCAGCCACTAGGATTTTTTTAAATAAAATTTGTTTGGTTATAGAGTTAACTTATGAATGATTGGCAAAATAGTTGTATTCTTAAAGAACAGAAAAGGGCAAAATATGAAGAAAGATACAGGTTATACTGAAAACTTGGGTCTAGGCATTTAATCCCACAGTTGTGGGGGGGAGGGGCATGGTGTTTAGTTTTGTTTTGTTTTGTTTTGTTTTGTTTTGTTTTGTTTTGTTTTGTTTTGCCTGGCTTTAAAACAACTGCCTGCATGCATGTCTGCTGCCTTCCTGACAAAAGAGTTGTTGGCCTTGTCTATAACAAAGCTTAATCGGACTTTAAGGCCAGCGTGGTGCTTTTGGCTGCTCTTGAGAGGAAAGCCAGCTGCTTGTTAAACTCCAGACTTTGCCCAGAACCGCATATGTGTCCATAGGTCCTTGGGGGCATCTGATACAGTATAAGTATCAAATCATATATGGCCTGGAAAGTGATCTCAGGAAAACTGTCCCTCCAGCCTAGCTGCTAAGTCCTCAAAGGTTATGAATTATGTGTGTACATACCCACACACCTACACACAGTGTAGTGTGCAGGACAGAAGGTGAAGGTGCCCTGGCCTTTTCACTTAGCTGACTAGAGAGACACTTCTCCAGGCTATGGGCTACTTTTTCTCCTCTGTATAATAATAATGTGATCTTAAATTTGGGCTGTTTGCTGCCATTAAGCAAAATAGACTTTTTTTTTTTTTTTTGGTCTTTTCGAGACAGGGTCTCCCTGTAGCCCCAGCTGTCCTGGAACTCACTCTGTAGACCAGGCTGGCCTTGAACTCACAAAGATCCGCAGGCCTCTGCCTCCTGAGTGCTAGGATTAAAGGCATGAGCCACCACGCCCGGCAAAATAGACATCTTTTTTTCCCTGTGATTTAACACAATTTACAAACTCCCCAAAACTGTCTATGCTTTTTTAAGGATAGGAAGAAGTAGGGTTTATAATCCACTTCACTCTGCTGAATCTTGCATACACCCAGTACTGCTGCTTTGATGTGTGCTCGAATTCACAAGAAAACTGAAAAGAAGGAGTATCTCACAATTATAGCCAACAGAGGCCACCAGTGGGCCACAGGTATTGGCTCCGAAGCTTGAGAAAGAAAGCCTGCTCTCTTATTCTGTGAAAATCAAATGAATATTCAGATTTGGCCATTGACTGCCATGTGGCACTCACAAGCATAGAATCTCTGTTTCCCAAATGTAGCTGTTGATTAATGGCCACGAGTGGAGTAGGTTCAAGTCAGGAGTTAGTTTAGTAAAGTGTAGGCTTACCTTCTAGAAGCTTCTATAAGTGAGGGCCTAGGTATTAGCCTCCTTTTGTTTAAAATCCATTTGCATATTGTCTACCCACTCATTGGCGAATTCTCAAATAGCATCTTCATTGACAAAAGTAATAAACTGAACCATGATTTAAGGGGGGAAACATGAGAAAACACCTCCACTGCCAATGGCTGTGCTGGCATTGAAAAGCCGGGCTTGGCAGGGCAGAGCCATCTGGTCTGTGCCAAGACCAGCTACACGTTAAATCTCTGCCACCTCCACAACTGGAAGTATACTGGGGGAAGGAGGAATGGAGTCCAGGCTGTTCTTGATGATGAGAAACATGATATCACAGCTTTCCAAGGGAACTAGGAAATCAGTGGGCTGTTCGAAGTGTGACGTAAGGGCAGTGGTCACCAACCAGATTTTTCAAGGTCCTTGCTCACATGTGAATAGAAATAACACAAATTCATTTACTTAAAGCTGCTGTTTACCTCCATACACTAGAGAATTCATAGGAAATTTCACATTGCTAGTTGTTATCAGTTTTTTTCTTTACAGTCACTCCTGTTCATTTGTGACCTGCCATAGGAAGTGGTCATCAGCGTCATTGTCCACAGCCATTCTGACATTGAGTTTAGCATGCAGTAAAGCATTTTAAAGCATCATCTACACCCTCCGAATTTATAACAGTGATGGTAACAGGTATACTCTGTTAAATAAGTAACAGTGATTATTTGATTGTCGCAAAATACTAAGATAAGTCACATTGTCAACATTTACAATATTTCCATGAAGAAATCAATATGTGGAGAAACTGAGCTCACTTTCCTAAGGTCATTTATCTGATAAGTCACAGAGAAGGGTTAAAACTCACACATACACATCACAACTGCATCCCACTTTATTACTAAAATTAAAGAACATTGTACTTAACTAATAATCCTGCCCAGCTTATCTGTATGGCAGAACTGTGCCTGAGGGAGCAGAAAGAAAAGACAAAAACCAGAGTTTTCCTTCTCAGGACACAGATGCTACTTTTGTATCCTAATTTGTGGATGATTTTTATTTTTAAGGACTTGGGGTTTGTTTGCTGTGTTTAGGCTGAATTTATATTCTGAAAGTGTATTAGTACATTTGTTCTTTTTTAAAACTTTGGAGAAACCAGATTGTTTTGTCTATGTTCACCTTTCTAACCTGTGTAATAGTGTGTGTGCTAGCTCACATCTTACCTGTGCCTGGAGTCAGGGGAAGGACTGTTGCCTTCCTATGACATGGTCTCACTGTGGAGCCCTATCTGGCCTGTAACTCACTATGTAGACCAGTCTGGCCTCAAACTCACTATGTAGACCAGGCTAGCCTTGAACTCAGAGATCTGCCTACCTCTGCCTCCCCAGTGCTGGGATTAAAAGCGTGTACCATCGTGTCTGGCTGTTTATGTTTGTTAGAGTTTTTAACATTAGACAAAAATCACATTTAGTTACCTTCTCCTTAGTTGGGGGTAATTTCCATGCCAGTATTGTCATGAGCCCTGTGGCTTACAAGAGACCCAGAAAATACTGAATTGAACTAGATTCTCTGTGGGCAGTTTAGTGCTACTGTTGTGTAAGTGTTACTTTGTGTGAGCCGCGTTTATTGAATGTGTTTACTTTTCTTTGTTTAACATGTATGTGTAGGAATATCAGTTATGCGCCATGTGCTGCTATACTGGCTGTAGAGATAGAGGCAATGAATTGCAGTGGTGGACTTCCCTGGTGATGCCTGTGTTCTAAGATATTGGGGCAGGCATAGGAGGGTGTCTTTTCACTATAAAGTACGAGATATCGAGAGATGGTGCAGACATTGTGGGGTTTAGTAGACAAGGACACCATGAATTCAAAAAAGTCCTCCTGGAAGATAAGGACTCCCTAACGGAATACGAGCAGTGGCTCCCGCGCTGCAATGTGTCTAAGAATTATCTAGCGGGTTTAACCTGGGCTCCAGACTCCACCTCCAGAGATTCTCTCTCATCTGTGGAGGAAAGCCTGAGAACCTGTGTCTGCTAAGCTCCCCAGGAAAACCTGCCTGGGATACATTGCTGTGTAATACTCTGCTTGTTATATGGATTGTTCATAGCAGTGTTTTGTTGCCCACAGAGCAAACCTATTTTCAGGACAGTGATGAGACCAAAGTTTGTGATTTCAGTGCCACTGCTTAGGAACGAAGGACTCAGCGTCATGTTGCAGTCTTTCCTTTGGGTCTTCTCTGCCTTTCTAGCTCATATCCCTGTCAACTTTTGTGAGAAGGCTTTTAGTAACTAGTTTTGGTTTGGTTTGGTTTGGTTTGGTTTGGTTTGGTTTGGTTTGGTTTGGTCTTTTTGAGAGAGGGTCTCCCTGTAGCCCCAGCTGGCCTGGAACTTGCTATATAGACCAGGCTGGCCTCCCTCTCAAAAAGATCCTCTTGTCTCTGCCTCTGAGTACTGGGATTAAAGGTGTGTGCCACCATACCAGGCTAGTAACTAGTTTTTACAATTTCGTGTCACTTTAATGAATTTCCAAAAACAAAAATGAAGTAAGTTCAGAGTTATAGGAAGGTTTTTTTTTAAGGTGAAGGATGATGCTTGTTTTTTTGGATAAATACTGAGAATATTTACAATATTCTGTAATGAGGCAGCATTTGTTACCTGAGGGGAGACCAGGAGAGATTTGGCAAATAAAGAAACATAGTGTTTCAGTGTATGAGGGTTATTATTTGAAGCATAGCTAGAAATTCATAGTGATACTTACAACAGCATTTTGATACTACAAATGTTTCTTTGTGTTTACCAAGAGAAAAATTGCATAGTAACATTTTAGAAATTAATTTATCATGTTTCTGCATAATTTTATTAGAATAACTTTTACAGTAAATAATACTGTGGCAGCAGTTTTGAGGAATCTTTAAATCCGATGTAGGAGAGACCACCAAACTGGGCTAGACTTTTACAAGAACTCGAAAATAAAGAGGTGTGTAAATGTTGCTTCTCAGCGACAGTAGTCTTAAGGAATAGTCATTATGGATTCCAGGAGTCGTGATGAATGCTGGGATCTCGTCTTTTTCTAAGACTCAAGAGGTCCGTCACTGCTCAGTGCTCCTTCACTGGGGCTTTATGTCTCAAAATGATGTGATTTTTATAGAAAAAGTCAGTGTGATCTTTTATTCAATGTTCCCTTCTCTTCCTCCTTCCCTTCCTATTTGTTTTGTTTTATTTTGTTTTTGAGACAAGAAGCTTCCTTAATAGTATAGTTTCTACAGAGCTTTCTTACTTATTTTTCTAATAATTGCTGTAACAGTGTGATGACATTTAACTGCTCTGTGAGCAAAATTCCATCGACCACCAGAAGAACCATGCTGCTGAGTGGCATTCCTTCCGGTCTGAACCATTGTCAGCGCATTTGCTAGTGACCTTGCTGATGTTCATAGTGTGTCCCTGTGGTCATCAACAGTATTGTGTTGTTGTCACATATTTATATGCATTTGGTCAAAACTAGAAACAGACAAGTATGTAGAGTGAGCGGCTGTCTGACCACCTTTTGTGTCACTGGAGTTGTATGTGTGTTGCCTTTTGTACTCTACACCGACTGTCACGGTGCCTTTTTCCTTTTGTATAATTGTATTACATAAAGAAATTGCTGACCTGTGTAACAGTGTAAAAATGTAAAAACTGCACTAGTCCAAGGAGATTTTAATGGCAATTTGATTTTCCAGAGAATAAATTTTGTGTGCATTAAAAATTACCTTTCTTCATCACATTTATGTAAAAATAACTCTGTTCCTGTTTAGCACTCATGTGGAATGGATAAACATCCCACTTTGTTGGTGATGCGACCTGAACCTTCCTAACACTCACCATCAACAGAGTGTTCACATGACCGGTGCACAGAATGAAATAATGTCAGTTACATACCTAGATACCAAGTAGATATGTATGTTATTAAGGTTGGGTTTGAAAAGAATGACATATACTATAAAATATTGCTATCAAAATGTTCAGATGCTTTTTTATTTAAATTGGACCTCCAAAGAAAATAGACTCCAGGCAAACATTCTAAAATAATTCCTTGAGGCCAGGTGTGGTGGTTCACGCTTTAATCCCAGCACTCGGGAGGCAGAGGCAAGCAGATCTCTGTCAGTTCAAGGCCAGCCTGGTCTAGACATAGTGAGTTCCAGGACAGCTGGAGCTATAGAAAGACCTTGTCTCAAACACACACACACACACACACACACACACACACAAATTCCTTGAAAGTTCATATAAGTCAAGAGTGGAATAAGTGAGTCCTACAGGGGCTAGGGCTCTAGTTGGAATGTGTCATGAATGCCACCACCTAGCCTGCTCTTTCCTGACTGTGAATTCCTGTCCATCTTGGATCCTCCTGTCTAACAAGACCATTTTCTAATGGCAGCAGGAGTCTGTTGTTTTTAGTTATTTTTATTACGTATATTGTTTCCCAAAGGCCATCAGTTAGTTACTTTTCATATCTCATTACCTTGTCCATTTTATCTACCAGGAAAGATTTATAACAACCAATTTAGCAAGTACTTGATAACCAACTTAACAGACTTAAGAATCTGGTGCCCTAATACTACAGAAATTAAAGTTGCTGCACTATCTAATCTCTGTCTTTGAATCTTTAGCTCCATCAATTAGCCAGAGCCACTTTTTCTTTTTCTTTTCTTTTTCTTTTTTTTAGCACATGGAACACCTGTACATACTTGGCTACTTTCCTTTTTTTTTCTTTTTGTAAGGAGTTGTGTCTGCTAAATACAATGAAAATATGAAAAACTTCTGCTCTAAATAACTATTTTCATGCTCTACTCTCTAACCACAGGGGATTAATTCATACCTTTTGCTGAGGTCCACTGTTTAATTCTCTGTCACCCCAGAGATTTGCTTATCAGTGTTCAGGCACACACAAAAAAGTTTTCTGAATTGTAAACAATGTCTTGATTAGGCAAGAGTTATTAGTTACTTAGTACTTGGAAAAATTATATCTGGGTCTTGACTTACTATTTTCAATGAACAACAATGAAGTGAAATTCCCGCAGAAAATTTGTACTTCTGCAGTCTTCCTAGAAAATGGTAAGTTATCATTTCCACTGTTAAGAGACTTATTTATCATGACATGTTATTCTTAAGGGTACATTTTAATTGCACATTGCTTGTGACCTTTGAGCTCCAACATGCTAAACAATATTTAAGTCAGCTTCTTCATTCTAAAGATTATCAGAATATTCCATAATGTTTCTTATTTGAAAATAAAGTCATTCCTAACTTACAAGATCTTGGTAAAAAGAAAAAAAATGAAATATTTGTTTGGCTGATACATAAAGATACAGAAAAATCACAATACTTTTATAATGAATTATAAAAGTATGTAACAGTAAATGCCACACAAATGGGGACAAATGGTAGCCATGGGTTGCTTAGTGAGTAGGTAAGAGTGGCAGTGGCAGTGATCTCGCCATTTGTGAAGAAACTGCCAGAGTTCTCGGTGTCTGTAGCATTTGTGAGAAATAAGTGCAGTTCTTCTGTTCTGTATTCTGCCAGCTGTCGTTGGACAGTTTTCTAGATTTTAGCCATTCCAGGAGCTAGGAAGCGGGCCTCACTGTTTTAATTTGTTGTCCTTACTGATGAGCCATCAGCTCTTCACTCATCTTTTCATATTTCTCTTCATGTTAAGTTCTAACAGCTCTCTCTGCATATTTTGGGCATAAGTCTTTTTTTTTTTTTTTTTGTCTTTTCAAGACAGGGTCTCCCTGTAGTCCCAGCTGTCCTGGAACTCACTCTGCAGACCAGGCTGGCCTTGAACTTGAACTCACAAAGATCCACCTGCCTCTGCCTCCCAAATGCTAGGATTAAAGCCGTGCGCCACCACGCCCGGTTGGACACAAGTCTTTTATTAGACATACATATTTTCCTTTAGGTGGTGCCATATATTCATTTTCCTAGCCATGCCTTTTGCAGAGCAGAAGTGTTCACTTTAGTCAAGTTCACTATGTCTGTGTTTTTCTTTCATGAGTTGTACTTTTGATACTCTGTCTTAAAATCCATAATCAAACCATGATCATATAGGTTGTCTCCTATCTTTTTTTCTAGAAGTTTTATATTTTTGCCTTTTACATTTGTCTAGCAGGCTTTTTGAGTTGAAGTTTTTGGAAGTTAAAAGGTCTGCCCGTTTGTTTGTTTGTTGTTTGTTGTTTGTTTGTTTGTTTGTTTTTCTACACAGGTATGGCCCTGTTCCAGTGCCATGGGTTAGGAAGTCTCCTTCCTACCATGACTTCCTGTCTGTAGTAGTGTGTGTCTGTTTCCATGCCCTCTGTCCTTCCCATTGTCTGAGTGCCTGATGCCATGCTGTCTCCACAGTGTGCTCTTGGTAGATCTGCTATTAGGTACTGTATTAGTTACTTTTCTGTTGCTGTGCTAAGATACTGTGACCAAGGGAATTCATAGAAGGAAGAGGTTATTTGAGCTCATAATTCCAGAGATTAGAGTCCATCCTGGCTGGAAGGCATGGTGGCAAGAGGAAGCAGAGAGCAGCTGGAAATCTCACATACTCCGCCCCACCCCCTTGCAAAGCCACATCTTCTAAGAACTCCCAACACTGCCACCAACCAACTGAAGACAAAATGTCCAAATACTTGGAGTCTGTGGGGGACATTTTCCTTTTTTTTTTTCAAAATCAATCTTTTTATTGAAGTTTTGTTCATTTCATACATTTCTTTATCAGATTTAGAACCATTCCCCTTTCCTTGACCCCCACCCCACCAGAGCTCATGTATTCTGCCATACACATCTTTCATCTTTTTCTCAGTCTTTTGTAAATTTTTCAATGCAGAAGTTTACTGTTTTGGGCATAAGTTTACTGTTTCGGTCACTTCTTTGACCCAGTCTTTTTGGTTGTTGTTTCTTCCCATTTGTATCGCTCCAAAATGTGCATATATACAGGCCACACACATACCAAGATTATGAGGTCTGAAAATAAACTATAGATTGATTCTAAAACATGTTTAGGGATTCACATTTTCAGAGTAGAGTTGTATGCAGGTAAAGAAAAACTGCTGGTCTCTCTCCCCCTCTCTCCTCTCCCCTCTCCCCTTCTCTCCCCCCTCCTCCCCTCTCCCCTCTTTCCTCTCTCCCCTCTCCTCTCTCTTTTTCTCCTCTCTTTCTCTCTCTCCTCTCTCTCTGTCTCTCTCCCTTTTCTCCCCTCTCTGCTCTCCCCCTCTGTCCTCTCCCCCTCTCCTTTCCTCTCTTCTCCCCTCCCCCTCCCCTCTCCGCCCCTCTCTCCTCTCTCCTCTCCCCTCCCCTCTCTTCTCTCTCCTNTCTCCCCCTCCCTTTCCCCTTCTCCCTCCCCCTTCCCTCTCCCCTCTCCGCCCCTCTCTCCTCTCTCCTCTCCCCTCCCCTCTCTTCTCTCTCCTCTCTCCTCTCTCGCCTAACTAGAACTTTATCCCACAAACCTGCTGATTTTCATTTTCTATAGTTCAAATTTTTTCCTAAGGCTTCTGTGACACATGTATTATTAATAAATGTGTTGTTTAATTTCCAAATCTAGAAAATTGGTTTATTTTCATTTCTCTCAGCTTTTGTTTATTGTTATTCCTTTGTGTATTCACATTTGTGTTCGTGTGTACACACCTGGAGACCAGAAGACAACTTGGGGTGCCACTCCTCAGGTGCCATCCACCTTTTTTTCTTTTGAGACAGGGTCCTTCGCTGGCCTGGAGTCACCAAGTAGGCTCAGTGACAGGTCAGCAAGCCTGCGGATCTGCCGTCTCCACCTCAACCACCATGCCTGGCTTCTTCCTTTTTAAGCATATGGGTGAGAATAGCCACGCTTCAGCTGTGTTGAAACTGAAGCCAGAGTGCTTACAGTGGTTTTGAACCTGAATTCATTCTAATGTAATTGTAAGCAAACCCTGAAACACAACTTTTATTCACCCTGTATTGAGGATTGTTTCTAACCACTGGAGAATATTTTGATACAGCTGCTCTTGTGCTATAAGACACAAAAGACTTTTCTTCACCCCAAATAGCCTTGCATTCTGCTAACTGGAAGTTGTCACACCCTGTATGCCATAGATATCCCAAGCTTGAAAACAGCAACAAGCATTAGACTTTGGTGGGAGCATTGTTTTTTCATTGTTTGTTCATTGCCCTGTGTCCTGCATCATCATTTTTTTTTTCATTTGCTCTGTTAACTGATAGGTTTTAAAACTGCATGGGGAGGAGGGTGTGTGTGTGTGTGTGTGTGTGTGTGTGTGTGTGTTTGTGTGTGTGTGTGTGTGTGTGTGTGTAAAATCTTAGGGGAAATGATTTTGTATTTTGGTAGACGTTAATCATTTAAAATCTGAATCTAGACTATCAATTTTATGGAAACAAATGAGTGTGCCCCTTTGCAGTAGCACACTTCATCACCCAGACTATATAGATTTGGGGTGCACAGTGGCCTCTGTTCCTGTTCTTTGTTCCTTTCAGTCCAAGCAATGGAATTGTTTAAAACTGTGGGAGAATTCGTGTATTCACTTCCACTCCACAGACCACTGTGAATTCACTCAAGGACTTTCTGCCTGGGAATCTCAGGGCTCCTGTGAGGCATGATCCTCCAGGGGTCCAGGCACTCTGCTGTTTAACAGGAAGGGTTTTCCTTAGGATCCTTAGCAGACTTGGGTCTGCCTGAAATGGTCTAGAAAGCACTATGGTGAGACTGGGTGAGGTCTTAACAGATCGAGTTCAGACTCTTGACTTCAGCTGGCTCTTGACCCAAGTCAAGCTTCCCAGGAGAACTTCCTCCTTTCAGCAGTACCTACACGATGAAGGCCTTCCCCCCGGCTTCCAATAACATATCTGTCACTTTCTTTCCAGCCCTCACTGCTGGTCCCCAGAAGGTCCGTGGGGCCCTGCTAAGGTGCTGTCTCCTCAGGCCCCTTCTAGCTTCTCCCGTGCCCAATTTCAAAGCCAGGTTTTTAGGTTTGTTGCAGGAGCCGCCCATCTCTAGGTCCCAAATGCTCTAGCTCCATACTTCTGAGTAGCAAACTACCCACTCCAGGAAGTCAGCTGTTTGGCAGAGTGTGCCTGAACATGCTCACAGACTACAGTGTGTAGATGGCCTTGCTGTGGAAGTCATCCCTGGAGGTCAGCAGCACCACGTGTGAGCTCCTGCCAGCATCCTGCCTGCATTCTGAGAGCCAGTCTCCCAGAACAGGCAGAAGTGCACGCCATCACCCAGGCTCTTAGGTTGGAGTCATGTCCCTCTCTGCTCACTGACACAGTCCCAGAGTTCTGCCCAGGTTCAAGTAGGGGCCTGTAGGAGATGTTTGGAGGGGCGCTTTTGTGGGAAAGTGAGTCTCACGCATTGCTGTTGAGAGCTACTAAATTTTTTGTTTTGCTGTTTGTTTTGTTTTGACAGGTTCTCTCTAGTCCCACCCTGCCTGGATGTCACTATATAGACAAAGTTGGCCTTGATCTTACAGGGATCTGCCTGCCTCTATCTCCCATTGGCTGGGATTAAAGGTGTGCATCACCACACTCAGTGTTTAGTTTAAACCTATAATTTTACTATGTGTCTTGTTCACAAGTCTAGATGCCAAATGATATTTTTGCACTGCTTATTATCAAACATGCTTTCAGGGCCTGTGATTGAGATGTTGAGAAAGAAGCACTGACACTTTCAAATATCTTAGAGTTTTCAATTTTTATTTATTTTGTTTGTTTTAATTTATGTATAAGCATTTGCCTGCTTGTCTGTATGTGCACCACATGTGTGCAGTGCCTGCAGAGGCCAGAAGGGGGCATCAGGTCCTCTGGAACCAACATTACACATGTGTGCAGTGCCTGCAGAGGCCAGAAGGGGGCATCAGGTCCTCTGAAACCAACATTACAGGCAACTGTGAGTCACCTGATGCTGGTTCTGGGAGCCAAACTTGGGTCCTTTGCAAGAGCAGCCAGAGGTCTTAGCTGCTTAGCTGCCGGGCCATCTCTCCAGCCTCCTAAAGAGTTTTTAAACACAGTATTTTGAACAAATCATCTCTTCAAATATTGTTGGAACCTATACATAATTCTAATCACCAGCCCTTTAAATACATCATTTGTATATGTAATTGAATGCTTTGTTTTCTTCAACTATCAGTTACAGGGCTTAGATTACCACAATCAAAAAGAAATTTTAAATTTGCTGGCAAGAGGTAGAAATTGGTATTTCTCTAGCTCCCTAACACCTGCCAACAATCTTGTGATGATACTATGAGACCTTGATGCTGTTAATTATTAATGCAAGCATGCTTGATTGAACATTGCTGTGAAGAAAATCAATTTACATATGTTTCATGAATTAACCAGAGTATAACATTAATAATACACATAATTCTTCCAGGAACCAGTCTGTTAAAAATTGATCCTAGGGGGGCTGGAGAGATGGCCTAGCGGTTAAGAGCGCCGACCGCTCTTACAGAGGACCCGGGTTCGATCCCCAGCACCCACATGGCGGCTGAGAACCGTCTGAAGCTCCAATTCCAGGAGAACTCCAGTTCCAGGGGAATCCGAGACCCTCTTCTGACCTCCGCGGCATTGCACAACACGGGTGCACAGGCTTGCATGCAGACAGTACATTCATACACATACAGAAATAAATAAAATTAATAAAAAAAATTTAAAAAAAAATTGATCCTAGGGATCTCTTTTACTAAACTCTGCATCCAACCAATATAGACTTTAAGATAGTTTTCTTGTTTTCATTTACATGTTTGTCTGTATGTACACCATGTGAGTGCAGGTGCCCACAGAGGCTAGAAGAGGGTGTCAGATCCTCTGGAACTGGAGTCAGAAGTAGTGTCATCCACCAGATGTGGGCCACAGGAGGTAAGTGTCAGCAGCTTCAGGCAGCCTGGAGTGATCCACTCACTCCACCTAGAAAATTTGGATTGACTCTTGTGGTGGCTTGAATGATAGTGTCCTCTATAGGCTTCAAGTATTCAGACATTTTGTCCCCAGTTGGCATTGCTGTTTTGGGAGTTATTAGAAGGTGTGGCCATGCTGGAGGAAGTATTTCACTGGGGGCGGGCTTAGAGAGTTCAACAAGCCTTGCCAGTCTCCAGCTGCTCTCACTCTGCTTCTGTATTCACTGGAAGATGTGAACCTCGGCTTTCTGCTCCAGCTCCTGCCACCATGCCTCCCTGCCATGATGGACTCTAATTCCCTGGAACTGTCAATCATAAGCTCAAATAAACTCTTCCTTTTATAAGTTCCCTTGGTCATGGTAGTTTTATCACAGCAACAGAAAAGTGACTAATTCGACTCTATTTTGTTACTGAGAACATTGCCAATATAAAAAATCTTTTACCATTAAACAAGTGGTCAGTCATCTGCAGGAAGTCTCCACAGATGAACATGGGTTTAGTTATTGAATACTGAGTGTTCGTCTGGTCTTCACTTGAGATGTTTTCATTGTCTCCTCCTTCCACCATAAACACACATACTTTGTTCCCAATAAAGTTATTTCTGATTCTTCCTTGATTTTGATTTTGCTCTAAATGGGGCTCTCTTTGACAGCAATAGAGTGAAATGACTTGAAGGGAAAATTGCTTCGTGTGATAGTTTTGAAATAAAATGCCTGCCGCAGTGGATTGATTGGCGCTCTGACTACAGCAGTATTAATATTAAGTGAAGGATTATATTCCATAAAAACCTCTGAAATAATATATGACTTGCAGTCCATACTTTAAGATGTCAAGTTGGGGGTTGGGAGGAGTCCTGGTTTTAAAATAAAATACTAAAGAAAAGGGGCTGGGGAGATAGCCTAGCGGCTAAGAGCGCCAACTGCTCTTGCAGAGGACCCTGGTTCCATCCCCAGCACCCACATGGCGGCTAAGAACCGTCTGTAACTCCAATTCCAGGAGAACTCCAGTTCCAGGGGAATCCAAGACCCTCTTCTGACCTCCATGGCATTGCATGACACAGATGCACAAACCTGCATGCAGACAGTACATTCATACACATACAAAAATAAATAAAATTTTAAAAAAATACTAAAGAAAAACAAAATATGCAAGTAGCCCAGCATGCCCATAATGCCAGTACTTGGGAGGTAGAGGCAGGAGATCAAGTGTTCAAGGCCAGCCTGGAATACATGAGACCCTGTCTCAAGAAAAAGCATCCAAGTGCTGTAAGGTGTAGAGCTGTGCCTTAGGCTTAGAAGAAAACTCATTGGGATGAGCCAGTGGTTCTTAGTCCTCATTTCTCAAAAGCTGGGTGACCATCAGCCAGCCTAGTCAGTGTTCCAGAGCCACTGAGAAGCCCTCTCTCAAAAACTAAGACGGGGCATGACGAGGAAGACAGCCAGCATCCACCTCCAGCCTCCACACAGGCGAATGCACTTGCAAACACAAACACATCCACATTAAAAAAAAATTTTTTTGGTCTTTTCGAGACAGGGTCTCCCTGAAGTCCCAGCTGTCCTGGAACTCACTCTGTAGACCAGGCTGGCCTTGAACTCACAAAGATCTGCCTGCCTCTGCCTCCCAAGTGCTAGGATTAAAGGCATGTGCCACCACACCCGGCTTCACATTAAATTTTTTAATTCAGTATTGTACATATTCTCTGAACAGGTTTGTTTATAACAATGTTTTTCTTGAGCAGATGCTTGTTTTTAACCCTGTCACTGCTAGAGTCTCCACTGTAGTGAGCTGAAATTCAGAAGTATATTCATTACTTTTCTGTTACTGTGATAAAATGATCCAACCAGCATGCCCACACCTTCTAAAACTCCCCAAAACAGCACCATCAGCTTTGAAAAAAATGTCTGAATACATGAGCCAAGGGGGGCATTTTATTCAAACCACCACAAGAGGTGTGAGAGTGTGGAGTCACTTTCTACAGGTGGACAGAGGAGCCCCCTCCGTGGGATAAGAGGAGAGAATACAGCTACCTCCAGTGAGTCTTAAGAATGAAGTAACATTTCTGGTAAACTAGAGTGGGATTAAACCTGTCTTGGCCCCAGAAATGGTAATAGGAACTCAGCAAGTGGGAAGAGGGTCCTCCATCTTAATTATCTATTAATAAGTAATTTGCAAATTTTGTTGGCTTAAACAAAAGCAACCATTTATTTTGCTTATGAATCTGTGAGTCAGGTTAGGACAGGATGGGAAAGGGTGGCTCATCTGTGCTCCATGGCAGAATGATGCCACAAATTTGACACATGACGATTCTCAGCCACCTACCCTTCTCCACACATAGCCTTTCTTCACAGGTAGCTTGAGCTTCCTTACAACATAGCAGCCTTGTCATCAGCCAAGCAGCAGGTGGTGCTCAGGAGCAGGTGGTGGAATCTGCCAAGCTTGTTATGTCCTAAGCCCGCAGAACATCACCTCTGCACCATTGCTTCAGCCAGGTAAGTTAGACCAGCCCAGATTCAAGGAGAAAAACAAGCTCCACCTGTCAATGGGAAAATAGCAAGGAATTTTAAGCCATCTTCAATTTTCTGCAGTTTGTCCTCTGGCCGGAAAGCATTTATATATATTGTACATGCACAGCACAGTCACCTGCTCCCAGGTCATGGTAGGGGTAGGGGGTCCTCCCTGATGCAGTTCATAGCATAGGTCAGGGGAGGGAGTCTCCTGATGCAGTCAATCTTATAGGTTAGGGGAGCCTTCCTGACGCATTCCTTTGAGCACAGTTTCTTGCAATCTGAATACAGAAGTGAAAATTTAGCTTTCTCCTCTCACATACCAACATCCAGTGATGACCCAGGGATAGGGAAAGTCATCGTAGTACCATCCCAAAGGCTCCTTCTCCCTCCCACGTTGCCCTAGGAAACAGTTTAACTACCTGTTCTGCCAGCACCTTCCTCACACCCTTCAGGTTCTCAGCCATGGTTTCCTGTGGCCGTATGTGTTTGATGAGCAGTTCCCTTGAGGCTTTTGAGTTTCCTCCTGACATCTAGTCCCAACAGTGTTCTCTTGGGCTTTTTTTTTTTTTTTTTTTTTTTATTGATGCTTTGTATATTTCATACATCATTTTCCAATTTAGTTCAGGCATATTTCCCCCTTCCCTTCCCCCCCATCCCACCCCACTCCACCCCACCCCATCCCCGATCATTCATTCCGCCATAACTGTCTTGCATCCTTTCTCTCAGTTTTTTTTTCCATTTTTTAAATACGTGATAATTTATAATACAAGCATCCTTCATGTAAAACCAATTTGCAAGCAGTCGGTCCCAAAACCCACACAGCCCCTGGTTCCCTCCACCCAGCAGGGGGGGCTGTATGTTCAATCAAGCTGAATCAAATGAGTTTCCAGGATAATTGCTGTAGGTTCACCGTTTACCCCAATCACATCCTTACATTCTACTGTACCCCCTCTTCCGCAGATTTTTCCCTAGGCTTAGACACTGGGCACCGGTGGATGAGAAGCAAAACAAAACAGTCTACTTTCTATGGAGCTGTTGCCTTGGCTTCTGGTCACTTCTGGCTGTTTTCTTTTATGGGCTGACAGTTTGTCCAGGAATAAACCTTTCGATCCTACTAATGAAGCACAAGCAATTAATATATAGGTATTTAAACAGTATTAATTGTTATCATAGGTTTCTTGGTATAGACATAGCTATTTGGATGGTATGTTATCATTAATTACATTTTTTCTGTAATGGACAGGTCTTTACGTGGGTTATAAATCCCTGACCATTAGAGGGTGCCAAGCTTGCAAAACCCCTCCTTGTATCCTACTTGTAACAACTCTGTATAATGAGCCCTAACATAAACACTTACCATCTAGGAGCTGCAAAGGTTTTAATCCGAGAGACTTTCTTACCTCCCCCCCCCCCCCCCCAATAGAAACAGGTAGAAGAAACATGACGATGATGTCGTCCTCCAACTCTAAATTGGAGGAGACAACTATTCTGGAGGTAATCTCTTATAAAACCGTAAAACTGCCTTCTGAATGACTAATAGACATAGGAACTGTGTGTGAAAAGGATTATTCTCTCTTAGACCAAAGATAATAATACTAAAGTCTCCCTTAATCTATGCACTTTAGCAAAATATATTAATGCAGGCGCTCTGACATCAGCAATGGGTTATTCCACCAAGGAGATGTTTGCCAGGGGCTCCAAGCCCCCAAAAAGGTAAAGGCTCCTTGCCTCTAAACTGGGATACCTGCAAGAAGAGAGGCGATAAGGCCCTCCTGTCGAAGACCTGATGTTAACATGGGAAAGATGTATTGAGACCACACATGCAAGTGTACAGATGGTCTCTGGAATACCAGAGAGTGTTACCAAAGGCCACTATACCAATAAAGCAAATATGGATCTCCTTGAGTCAAGCAAGAGTCCTCCATCAGCACCATCTACACCTCACCTGCCTGGAAATACTGTGCAGCAGAGGCAGCCATATGCCTGTATGTCCCAAATCTAATTGGCTATTGGCTCTCTTCTTGGAGGAATAACCCACGGCCGATGCCACAAGCTTGCACCCTCTTGGGCTTTTTTAAGACAGCACCCCACTCCTGACACCAAGTTCTATTCCAGTTATCCACACCATATAATCAACTACCTCAAAACAACAACAATTTGTTTTGCTGTGAACAGTGTCTTAAAGTTCAGACATTGCTGAGTTATCTCAACTTCACCATGTCTGGGGCTTCAGACTCTCTTGAATGGTCCCAAGAGAATCAGACTATTAATTAGGGCTTCAAAAACAGGTTAACTAGAAGGCTGGGCAGAAGCTACCAAGTTTTTAAAAACCTAGCTTTTGAAGTCCTTGCACTGTCATTTCTGCCATCGTTGGTTGCCAGGAAAGTAGCTATAACAGCCTAGACTCGGAGCAAGATGGAGTCATCTCTTAATAGAAGTAGCAAAGATTGTGCTGCCATCTTTATTCATCATAAGGAACACTGTCGATGTCAGGAATGTCTTCAGTTAGTAAAGCACTAATGGAGATACGTTTTGCATATGTAACTGCAGCCCATCCCTTGCCTTCAAGTGCCTTCAAGTTGGGCGAATCCTTAAAGAAGTTAGAGTTTGCTGTTGGACTTTGATTACCAATCAGCCTCTACTGCTGAGAATTGCCCAGATGGACAGCTAGCTGGAAAGCAGCGACTTCAGTCCTACAACCCCAAGGACCTGAATTCTCTCGAAACCTGTGATCTCAGAAAAATGCATGAACCCTCAAGAAATCATCACCTCACCTGACATCTCAGTTTCACCCTGGACCCTACACAAAGAGCCCATTTGAACTTAGCTGCTGAACCATACAACTCCAGGAAAATAAACGGGCTACTGTTTAAGCCACTAAATTTCTGATACTCCATTGTGCAGTATTTCATCTGACAAAGATGCTGTTACAAAACACTTTGGACTAGGAAACTTATAAATGAAAGAAGTTAGTTCTTCACAGTTATGAAGATGGACAAATCCAAGATGCTGACACCACACGTGTCTGGCAGGGGCCAGCACCCCCTGCCTCCAAGATTACATCTTCCCTCACTACGTAGAAGCAGCCAGCTAACTTTCTGGGTCTGTTTTACAATCCCTTCATGTGGTTTCTGCCTAATCACCTTCTAAAAGACACTCATGGGATAGATTTTGATGTATACAAACAAGCCATAGCATATGGCAACAGAAACTAATGCCGGCAGCACAGTGGTTTGTGACAAGGTAGAGCAAGTCCTAGGGCCAGAAGACCTAGCACAGAAGTCCCCAATTCTACATCTCAGTCACAGCACAGACTGGTGGTCTGGCAGCTACCTTTGTAGCGGGTTGATGGTCATTTCTGAAGCTCAAAGTTTCTTCATGTGTTTTTTTTTTTTTTTTAAGAGTACCAAAAGTCAGAGAAGGTTCTATCATGAGTGTGTGTGCAGGTATACATGTACATGTGAGAAGATACTGTGGAGCCAAGAGATTTATGTCACATGTATGTTTTGCCTGCATGTATGTAAGTGCAACATGTGATTGCTTAGTGCCCATGGGGACCAGAAAAGGGAGTTAGATCTGGAACTGGTTTTACATATGATTATTAGCTGCCATGTGCGTGCTGGGAGCTGAACCTAGTTCCTCTGAAAGAGCACTAAGTACTCTTAACCACTGAGCCGTTTCTCCAGTCCTCCACCTTTTTTTTTTTTTTTTTTTTTCTGAGAAAGGAGCTCTCACCAAACCTGGAGCTCACTGCTTGACTACAATTGCTGGCCAGCAAGCTCCAGGGGTCCCCCTGTCTCCACCTCCCCAGCACTGGGATTACAGATGTGCACCAACACTGGCTCTTTAGGTGGGGTTCCAACCAGAGTCCTCATGCTTGCATGGCAAGCTCATTACCAACCAAGCTATCTTCGCTGTCATAGTGGTCTGAGGAAGCTACAAGCTATGCACGGCACCAAGAGCTAACGTTGCAGGCAAAGGTGCTTAGTTTCTATGGCTTTGAAGGAATTCATCCCAATCCAATTTCCCTTGCATTTGAACTATCTTGGGTAAACTATGTACTTATGAATAATTAGAAAGACATCCTTCAGAGTAGAGGCCAGTTCATTTCAGGAAACTGCTATAGCATGGTAAAAGAGCATTTTATCACTTCATAGACTACTGATATCCCAGAGACAGTGGATTCAGTGGCATTGGTCATTGACAGAATGCTGTGGAATTATACCAGTAACTGTTGACCTTTGAAGAGGGCATCAGGTAAGTCACACATTCAGAGACTGGGTTTCCAGAATGAGAAAGACTGGCATTCTCCCTCTACACACAGATCAGTGAAGCCCAAAAGGAAGTTGCAGATCGTGTGTGTGTGTGTGTGTGTGTGTGTGTGTGTGTGTGTACGCAACTGTATGTGCACATAATATATTCTTAGGGGTTCTCAAGAATATCTAAAAAGTAGAACACCTATGCTTCAGATATGTTTTGTCTTACTCAAAGTTTCATATTTTGGATACCTAGTCTTTAGTGAGGCAAAGTGAAGAGAGAGTAGAGCCTTTAAAACTTGGGGTTCCTGGGCCAGCAAGATGACTCAGCAGGTAAGGGCACTTGGCTAAAGACCCAAGTTCAGTCCCTAAAACCCACAATAAGAAGAGAGAGCCAGGGCTGGAGAGATGGCCTAGCAGTTAAGAGCACCGACTGCTCTTTCAGAGGACCCGGGTTCGATCCCCAGCACCCACATGGCGGCTGAGAACCATCTGTAACTCCAATTCCAGGAGAACTCCAGTTCCAGGGGAATCCGATGCCCTCTTCTGACCTCGGCGGCATTGCACGACATGGGTGCACAGACCTACATGCAGACAGTACATTCATACACATATGAAAATAAAATAAATAAATAGCAAATAAATAAATAATAAAGAAATAAAATTTTTAAAAAAAGAGAGAGCCAACTCTTGAAAATTGTCCTCTGGCCTCTGTATATGTGCTGTGGCATGCACACACACACACACACACACACACACACACACTAATAACAAAAAGAGTTGGAGGTCCTTTGGTCAGCTGAAGGCATGCTCTTGGTACTTTGGGGACCCCCATTTTACTGTAGCTTGACTATCCATGTGATTGTGCTACACACACACATACACATGCTCCTGCCATGGCAATGCCACCTACCTTAAGACCTTTGCCGGAGCCCAGCCAATGCTGGTGCTCTTGAACCTCCAGAACTCTGAGCTAAATTAACCCACTTTGTTCATAAGAAAACCTGTCTCCATCATATCATTACAGTAAGAGAGGGAACTAATGCAGGAGCCCTTGTCAAAAACCGAGTGGTGTCAAAGACCTCAGAGACTGATCAGGAATGTGCAGTTTCTAGGGCGGCTCAGTGTGTGGCAAAAGATAGGCTAGGTGTGATTTGCGCACCTGCAGTCTAGAGGCTGAGACAGGAAGGAAGGAAGAATAAGAGTTCAAGGCCACCTTGGTAGAGACACTGTCTTTATAAAACTGATATAGATACTCTAATACCAAAACCAGGCAAAGATGCAACCAAAAAAGAAAACTATAAACACATCTCATTAATGAACAGAGATGCAAAAATTCTCAACAAAATACTCGCAAACTGCATACAGACCCACATCAAAAAGATATCCATCATGATCAAGTTGGATTCATACCAGAGATGCAGGGATGGTTCAACATACAAAAATCAGTAAATATCATAAAACACATAAATGGACTGAAACTCAAAAACCACACTATCATCTCAATCTATGCAGAAAAAACCTTTGACAAAATCCAGCATCCCTTCATGCTTAAAGTCCTAGAGGGAATTGGACTGGAGGGATCATTCCTCAATGTAATCAAAGCCACATACAAGAAACCCACAGCCAACATCATCCTAAATGGAGACAAGTTAGAAACATTCCCCTTAAAGGTACAAACTCGGCAAGGCTGCCCCCTGCTGCCACTCCTCTTCCATATAATGCTTGAAACACTTGCTAGGGCAATAAGGCAAGAAAAGGAAATTAAAGGAGTACTAATTGGAAAAGAGGAAGTCAAGCTATTCCTTTTTGCAGACAATATGATAGTTTACCTAAGGGATGCTAAAAACTCCACCAGAAAACTCCTGGAAATGGTGAACAGTTTCAATAAAGTGGCAGGATACAAAATTAACCTAGAAAAATCAGTAGCCTTTCTTTACACCAACAACAAGCAACTGAAGAAGGAATATAAGAAGACTTTCCCACTCACAATAGCCTCAAAAACAATAAAATACCTAGGAGCAAACCTAACCAAAGACACCAAAGATTTCTACAACAAAAATTTTAAACCCCTGAAGGAGATTGAAGAAGACATCAGAAGATAGAAAGACCTCCCATGCTCATGGATTGGAAAAATTAATACAGTAAAAATGTCCATTCCACCTAAATTAATATACAGATTCAATGCAATCTCAATTAAAATCCCCAAGAGTTTCTTCACAGGCTTGGAAAAAAATCCTTAATTTCATATGGAAAACAAAAGACCCCGAATAGCCAAAGCAACCCTGAACGAAAAGAGCAATGGGGATGGGATCTCTATACCAGACTTTAAGCTATACTACAGGGCTATAGTCATAAAAACATCCTGGTACTGGCACAAAAACAGACCTGTTGACCAATGGAACAAAACTGAAGATCCAAACTTGAGCATTTACAATTTCAGCCACCTTATATTTGACAAAGGGGCTAAGAAGACTATGGAAGAAAGACAGCATCTTCAGCAAATGGTGTTGGCAAAACTGGATCACCACTTGTAGAAGAATGAAATTAAACCCCTACCTCTCACCCTGTACAAAAATCAACTCCAAATGGATCAAAGACCGCAACGTGAAACCCAAAACTCTGAAGGTGATAGAGCCAACGTTGGCAGCAATTTACAAGACATAGGCATAGGAAAAGACTTTCCAAATCAGACAGCAGCTGCCAGGAAATAAGGTCAACAATTGACAAGTGAGACCTCATTAAACTCAAAAGCTTCTGTACAGTGAAAGAAACAATCAGAGAAGTGAAGAGAAAACCCAGAGTGGGAGGAAAGCTTCACCTCTGATACATCTGACAAAGCATTAACTTCCAGAATATATAAACTACTCAAAAAACAACTAGGAAAACAAATGGCTCACTCATAAGATGAAGTAAAGAGCTGAACAGAGATTTCACAGTGAGAAAATAGAGATGGCTGAGAAACATCTTTAAAAGTGTTCAACATTAGTCGGGCGTGGTGGCGCATGCCTTTAATCCTAGCACTCGGGAGGCAGAGGCAGGCGGATCTTTGTGAGTTCAAGGCCAGCCTGGTCTACAGAGTGAGTTCCAGAACAGCTGGGACTACAGGGAGACCCTGTCTCGAAAAGACAAAAAAAAAAAAAAAGTGTTCAACATTGCTAATTAAGGAAATGCAAATTAAAACCAATTTAAGAAATCATCTCGCTCCAATAAGACTGGCTAGGATCAGGAAAACAAATGATATCGGATGCTGGAGAGGTTGTGGGGAAAGGGGAACACTCATCCACTGCTGGTGGGAATGTAAACTCATACAACCACTATGGAAAGCAGTGTGGAGAACCCTTAAAAGACTCAAAATGAGCTTACCACCTGACCCAGTCATACCACCTCTGGGTATATACCCCACAAGATTCATCCTACCACAGAGGTACATGCACAGCCATGTTTATTGCAGCTCTCTTCACAATAGTGAAGAGCTGGAACCAGCTCAAGTGCCCCCTCAACTGACAAGTGGATAGAGAAGATGTGGTACATGTACACAATGGAGTTCTACACAGCAGTAAAGAAAGATGACATCATGAAATTTGCAGGTAAATAGATGGAACTAGAAGAAATCATGTTAAGTGAAGTAACACAGTCCCAGAAAAAGAAACAATGAATGATATCCCTCATCTGTGGATGCTAGTGCTAATTACCTAATTGTATGGCAAACTGAGCAATGTTAATGTTATATTCCTCATTATCTGAAAGCAACTGTGCTCTTATATTGTGAATCTCTTAACGGGTTCTAAATTAACCTACCATTTATTTTCAGACTTTGGAATTTTGGTATATGGGTGGAAGGTATGTATGCATATTTTAGAGTAATATAAAATCAAAATGGAAAAATGTGAATCCTGAAATATGATTTGGAAATTACATACAGTTTGTTTTCAGATGACATAATTTGAGTATAGGTGAGACATATAGATATAGATATAGATACACACATACATTGAAGCAATACAAGTTGGGGAAAACAACAAAATAACCTGGGGGGAAAAACCGACTGAAATAATGAAGCTCTCCCCAAAACAGTAATCCTCTGCTTTGAAAAAAAACCTCTGGAAAGACTCAGAAAAAGATACAAGACATGTATGGCAGAATGCATGAACTCTTGTGGGGTGGGGGCATGGAAAGGGAAATGAGTCTAAATTGGACTGAGAAATGATGTATGAAATATGAAAAAGTTTAATAACAACAAATATAGTTTTTAAAAAACTGATACAGAGTCTGGTGTGGTGGCACACGCCTTTAATCTTATCACTCAGGAGGCAGATGCAGGCGGATCTCTGCAACTGAGGCCAGTCTTGTCTATATAACAAGTTCCAGGCCAGCTGGGGCTACAGGGAGATCCTGTCTCAAAAGCCAACCAAGCAACAAACAAACAAGGTACAGAGGTGTTCTTGTACCTAATGGACGGTACTGATGGGACCTTCCAGTGATAGTTCTATGTGTTACATATTTTGTTTTTTAAATGATAAAGTTTAAAATACATTGAACAGTGGCTGGTATTTGGTAAATGCTCAGTAAATGTTTGTTTTCCAAATTCTATGTTCTTGTTGATGCTGTTTGGGGGTTTTAGTTTTGGTTTTGCAAAACAGGGTCTTGCTATATAGCCCTGTCTAGCCTGGAACTTGCTATGTAGACCAGGCTGGCCTCAAAGTCACAGGCATCTAACTGACTCTACCTCCCAAGTACAGGGATTGAAGGCATGTGCCACCACACTCTGCCTCTTTTTTAAATTTTATTTTATGGAGGTAACTTCAGTAGAGGGACTAGATAGATGGCCCAGAAAGTAAGACCATTGCTGGGCAAGTGTGAGAACCTGAGTTCAAATCCTCAGAACCCACAACACACACGCATGCACATGTGTAGCACATGGATACACATGCAGGCACACACACACATAGCCTGTAACTATTAGGATCAAGGAATGTGACAAACAGATGAGAGTTGCTGAGCTTCCTGCTGCTAGCCCAGCTTCAGGAACAGTGAGATAGCCTGTCTCAAGGTAGTAAAGTGGGGTGTGAGGGAACTGGCGACCAACTGTGGTTGCTTGAATGAGAATGTCCCCTGCAGGCTCTTGCATTTGAATGAGAATGTCCCCTGGGGCTGGAGAGATGGCCTAGCAGTTAAGAGCGCCTACTGCTCTTGCAGAGGACCCGGGTTCGATCCCCAGCACCCACATGGTGGCTGAGAACCATCTGAAATTCCAATTCCAGGAGAACTCCAGTTCCAGGGGAATCCGACACCCTCTTCTGACCTCCGTGGCATTGCACGACACGGGTGCACAAACCTACATGCAGACAGTACATTCATACACATACATAAATAAATAAAATTAATTTTAAAAAAGATGTATAAAAAAGAGAATGTCCCCTGCAGGCTCTTGCATCTGAGCCCCTGGTCCAGTGGACTGCACTGCTTTGGAGGTTCGGGAGGTGTGACTTGCTAGTGGACATATGCACTGGGCACAGGCTTCAAGAGTTCACAGCCTTGTGCCACTTCCAGTTTGCTCTCTTCATTCCGTGCTTGCAGGTGAAGATATGAGCTCTCTACCTCCTGCCCAGGGCCATGCCCATCACTGCTATATTGGCCCGCCATGATGGACTCAGCCCTCTGGAACCGTGAGCCCAAATAAACCCTTCTTTCTACAAGTTGCTGTGGTCATGGTATTCATCACAGCAACAGAAATGTGACCAACACAACACCCAATGGTGTCTGGCCTCTGGGCAGGAATAGGCATGCCATCCGCACACGTGTGCATATACCAGACACACATCACTCTCACATACAAGTAACTACCTTTGACAAAAAATGGGGTTCATATTCTCAATTTCTAAAACAACATATAAGTATTTCAAAGGTATTTCCTAAATAGTTTATGAGTTAAAAAGGAACAGGAAAGTGTAGTTTGGTGTTTTTGTTTTGTTTATTTTGCTTTTGGGGGTTTTGGTGTTTTGTTTTTTCATCTTTTCGAGACAGGATCTCCTTGTAGCCCCAGCTGGCCTCACTCGCACAGAGATTTGCCTACTTCTCCTGAGTGCTGGGGCTAAAGTGTGCACTGCACACACGCCCAAAAGTGGAGTTTTTAAACTCCTTTTATTTTAAGATGATTATAGGACTTGGAACAGGATCAGTGTGGCATGTGGCGTGAGAGCCAGGGGAGGCCAGAATGGGAAATTGAAGACAACCAGAAACACACCTAATCCGTGTGAAAAGGAGGGTTGATGCAGGTGCATGTTCAGGGCAGAAGTCATAGCTTCATGTTCTCTGAATTCTCTTCACTTTGTAAAGTTTTTCTCAGTGTATTTAGACACAAGGTGTCAGCACAGCCTTGAGCTCAATTAACTCTCATCGGGATTTTCAGAAATCAAGTGAGGAAGAGTTCTCGAGAAGAGACAGCGCTGGAGCACCAGGCCTCTGTCTGTCAGGCATTCTGCCTGCTTGAAGTGTTGGTGAGTTTTAAGTGCTGTAATATAAACTTGAAGGGGTGCTCAAAAAATATTATGACAAAGCACAAAAACTGTAGGAAAGCTATAAAATTTGTCCAGTGGGATTCTATAACAAGTCATATGGATTTCACAAAAACCATATGGCAGTAAACCCCTAATATGATTATGAATAACAGGTAAGGTTTATGTTGTTTGTTTCAGGCCTAATTGGAAGTCATGCATCTCAGACTATTAATAGAAAGCTCCTTCTACAAGTACACGTCTAATCACTTGTACCATGTACCTGCTCAGCCCCACACATAAGCTAAGCAACTGTCATTAACTATATGTGAAGGAATAGTTTCCAGATTGCCACTTTTTAGAGCAGGTGATTAATGTATTTGTGTTTCCGTTAACTGTCAGAATGGTAGTCTACCTTCAGCAGTGGGGATAAGACAGGACATTGCATAAGGACAGAAATCCAGCCTCATCCAAACCAGAACCCATAGTGGTCATGGCAACCTCGATGTGCATGTGCTAAGCTGAATCTGTGCTCCATACTCACATATTTCCTCAGGGTGAATTGGTTGCATCCAAGTACATGTCTTTGGCTTATTTATTTATGGTGCTGGGAGTACAACCCAGGGCCTCGTGCATGCTGGGCAACCAGGTATCAGTACACACATTTGTGTTTTGTTTTGTTTTGTTTTGTTTTGTTTTGAGACAGTCTCTCACTGCGTCTTACTGGCCTGGAACTCACTATATAGACCAGCCTGGTCTTGAACCCACAGAGATCTCCTGCTTCTACCTCTTGAGTTCTGGAATCAAAGGTATGCTCTACCATGTCCACCCAGTATATACATTGTTAAGCCTTCTGGGAAACTACAGTGCCACCCTCTAGAAAGCTCACAGTAATCCTCTCCTGACCAGAATGTACCTCTTCTCTTAATCTTCACCAAAGCCTTTGTTCTATCCAAAATGGTTTTAAGATTTAATATAGATTGGTCATTTCAAATAAGTAGGAGTGTACATATGTGGGGGAGGGACAGAGTCCCCCAATAGTCTTTATATATCTCTATCATTAAATTATCCCATCATTTTAAAATGATAAAATTGTGTTTTGCCCAATAGATTGTGACTCTCCTTAAGGTCAAGAATTTTTGTTGGATATATATTTAATATCTTACAATTATGGAAACTGATATAAGAATGGTTCAATCAATGGAAGGCTGAAATAAGGGAAAGAATGTAGACTTCATGTCCAAGTACCATATGCCAGTTCAAATAACCCTTTTACGGTCTAGCCAGTCCATAGGCTTGAGGTTCAGTAAGAGACCTTGTCTCAAAATTAAGGTGCAGCCAGGCGTGGTGGCACATGCCTTTAATCCCAGCACTTGGGAGGCAGAGGCAGGTGGATCTGTATGAGTTCAAGGCCAGCCTGGTCTACATAGCAAGTTCTTGGCCAGCTGGGGCTAGAGGGAAAACCTGTCTCAAAAAGACAATAAGTAAATAAATTAATAAATAGGTGGAAAGTGACTGAGGAAGACACCCAACATCACTCTGGTCTCCACATGTGTGCACACCCAGGTGCACATGCCCAGACACACACACACACACACAAATTCACACACACAAATTCACGCACACAAATTCACACAGAGGAGGCCTCAATTCAATCCTTGCTGTACACCTATAAAGACTTTAAGATCCTCAGAACCTATGTAAAAATCCAGGCATAACAGAGCACATCTGTAATCCTAGCACTGGGGAGGGCAGCTCTGGGTTCAGTGAGAGACCCAGTCTCAAAACATATGTCAAAGAGTGATCAGGGAAAATATCCACATGCTTGTGCATGCAGGAGTACCAGCACACACAGGTACACACACACGCACACACACACACACACACACAGGCACAAATCCACATGGACTGAACTGCAGGTGCACACACACACACACACACACACACACAAATCCATATGGACTGAACTGCAGGTGCACACACACACATGCACACGCACCCACACACACACAAATCCACATGGCCTGTACTGCAGGTGCACACACACACATGCACACGCACAAATCCACATGGACGATTTTTACATAGGAACTGCAGGTGCCTACCTAGGATCTATAGAGTAGCCACCTTGTCCATGATGCTTGAAAATCCAAGCTCAAAATCTGCATTTCTCATTGTGAGCACATCAGGACTGGGGCCAGCTGTCGGAATGTTGTAGTGAAACAGTCGGCCCTTGTATAAGAGTTCTTTTCCTGATTAAAGAATTGTTTTGTTTATTAAAATGAAGGTAAATGCTCCATTACTATTAGGATTTCCTATTTGTGACAAACACCTGTAAGCACTAGTGGAGGGTAGAGATGGCTCAGTCAGTAAAGTACCTCCACACAAGCCTGAGGATCTGCCTTTGATCCCCAGAACAAACGTGACAGCCAGGTATGGCAACTCGCACCTGTAATCCCAGAGCTAGGGAGGGTGGGGCAGAGACCAGCAGATCCTCGAAGCTCATTGGTCAGATAGCCGCTGAATCAATGAGCTTCAAGTTAGTGAAAGACTGTCTAAAAACCAAGGTTGGAGAGAGACTGAGGAAAAACACTTGACATTAGCCTCCATTCATGCACACACTGGGCTCCACAAACAGCTGTAAACAGTGATAGGTCAGATGGCCAGTCACATCAAAGATCTCTCTCTAATGAAGAAAAGGAAGTTAATTGCCCGAGGCCTGGATGTTTCTTGAATCAAATTTCTCTCAATTCACTCCTTCAGCAGAGTCCAGCTTGTTTCTCTCCAGCTCTGGTTTCAGCTCATCTGGTACCAACTTGCTGCTCACAGAGAATGATGAGATAGAACGAGCTCAGCCCTTCTCACCCTAATGCTCAAGCTGAGCATCTTTATGTCATTAATAGTCGACTGTGAAATCTCCCGATGCCAGAAAAGACTGGCAATTTATTTGGAAGGTTATGATATCTGATTGTGAAGCTTTCTGCTGGCAGAGATTTCTCAAAGATTTATCTTCCTCCTGGAGTAAATATCATATTTTTAATTATTCATTGTGCTTCTCCTGTTTTACCAGAAGCTTCCTTGGAGGACAGAGCACATTAGGCTCTTCTATTACTGTAAGAGCAGGAAGAACGAATAGAATACACATATATATCCAGCAGGAAGGATGAATAGAATATACATATATATCCAGCATTTCATTGTTGTCCTGGGCAAACAAAATTTAACATGATTTGCAAAATGCTGCATAGGCACAACAAAAGGTGTAAAGTGAGGTGACAGAGTTACCCTGCATGCACAGCAAAGGCAGCGAGCTTTGAGTGAAGAGTGCTTGAAGTTGAGTAGACACTGAAGTCCTCATGTGCTTAACAGCATATCAGAGAGGCAGAAGTGTGAGCATGCCCCAAAACATGACCAGAAGTGAGAGCACACCCCAAAACATGACCAGAAGTGTGAGCATGCCCCAAAGCATGACCAGAAGTGTGAGCACTCCCCAAAACATGACCAGAAGTGTTAGCATGACGAGAAGTGTGAGCATGCCCCAAAACATGACCAGAAGTGTGAGCATGCCCCAAAACATGACCAGAAAGGCTTTATTTAGATGCGTGCTGGAGGAATACAATTGTGCATGTCTTCTAAGCAAGCTAAATTTGGCAAGCTGCCTCTTCTTATGTTGAATACTTAATAATTAGCCAACAAAATACTTTCTCCATATGTCAAGGTTACTGGAACATGGGGTGGCTGTCTTGTAAGTTCTCTCGTTTGAGCAGAGCTCTGAGCTGCCCTTTCTGGCTCATCAGAATGACTTAGGTGTGATGCAGTCACTCTTCTCTAGTGTGCGGGGTCCAGTCCCATGAGGTCAGCAGAGGCCCCCAGACGCAGCCCTCTGCAGTCATACAGAGCAGCCCTCCCAGCTCTCCACTGTTTCTTTCTTTTCAGCCTCTTTTCTAACTTCCAACCCTCAGTGACCACCAGTCTTTTGTGTGTATGTGTGTGTGTGTGTGTGTGTGTGTGTGTTCATGTGTAGTGGTACACATTGGTGTGCAGGTGCCTATATGCATATGTGAATATCCATGTGGATGCCGGGAGTTCGAGTTTCTCTTCAATTGCTGTGACAAAACACTCTGACACCAAGTTGGGGAGGAAAGGGTTTATTCAGCTCACATCTCCCGGGTCACAGTTCATCACTCAGGGAGCCCAAGGCAGGAACTCGGGGCAGGAACCTGGAGGCAGGAGCTGAAGCACAGGCCATGGAGGAGTGCTGCTTACTGGCTTGGTCCCCAGGCCCATGCCCAGCCTGCCCTCTTATATGGTACACAACAACCTGCCCAGAGGTGGCACCACCCATAGTGGGCTGGGCCCTCCCACATTGCCCAACAATCAAGACAATACTCCATAGATGTGGCCCACAGGCCAGTCCAATGGAGCCAATTCCCCAATTGAGGCTCCCTCAACCCAGGTGTGTCAAGTTGACACTAAAGCTAGCCAGCACAATTGACCCCTTGTCAACTTGACACACAAAACACATCACTATTAAACCACCACCTTTCCAGTTCTTATCCCCAAAGTATGATGTTAACATTAATCACAACCTAAGACAGTACATCCTTAAAAGCCCCACCATCCTTAAAATGTCCAAACACTTAAAAGGTCATGGTCTGTTAAAAGTCTCTTAACTGTGGGCTGCTGTAAAATCCAAAGCAACTACTGTCTTATTTCAAAGGGAAGAATCAGGCACTCTCAAACAAAACCTAACTCCAGGAAAGTAGCTCAAGGCTGGACACCTGGGACTCACTCAAGATCTTCTGGGCTCCAAAGGGTTTCGGCAGCTCCTCATCTCCAACTCTGCCATCTGTGGCACACACAGCTCATCTCGCAGGCCCAGGCAGACTCCATTTCACACCTGCTGCTGCTCTTGGTGGTCGTCCCATTGTCCTGGCATCTCCAGAAAGCTGGGGTCTCCACTGAAACTGAGGTTGCTTCTGACCTCTCCTGATGCAAAGCTGCAGCTTCTCTCCATGACCCCTGCCATCCTGGGGTCTTCACTGCAACCGAGGTGCACTTCCACCAATGGTCTTTCCTGACCTCTCACAGTGCCAAGCCTCGGCTATTCTCTGTGACCCCCTCAAATTTCAACACCAGAACCATATAGGAGAATCTTACTACCAAGTCCTGCTTCTGGCTTGAGATGGAGGCTCAGGCCCCTTCTGGATCATAGCTTCTGTGTGCTGACCCTGAAGAAATTCTTCCCAGAAGATTTCACCACAGTGATGCTGGTCTCTTGTTACTTACAGCTGATTTTTCAGCCCCAGCTAACCAGAACCCACAGATTACACAGTCTTGATGATCTCTGCTCCCCTTTGAAACTAAAAACTTCACAAGCCAGGCCTCCATCTTCTACAACTCCTTCAGCAAAACTGCTCCAAGCTCCACAGCAATGATCTTTAGGCATTTGATGATTTTTCTAGCCCAAAGTTCCAAATGCTTCCACAATCCTTCCCCAAAACACCAAGGTCAAGTCTGTCACAGCAATACCCCACTCTCTGGTACCAATTTCTGTTCTAGTTTCTCTTCAATTGCTGTGAGAAAACACTCTGACCGACACCAACTTGGGGAGGAAAGGGTTTATTCAGCTCACATCTCCTGGGACACAGTTCATCACTCAGGGAGCCCAAGGCAGGAACTCAGGGCAGGAACCTGGAAGCAGGAGCTGAAGTACAGGCCATGGAGGAGTGCTGCTTACTGGCTTGGTCCCCAGGCCCATGCCCAGCCTGCCCTCTTATATGGTACACAACAACCTGCCCAGAGGTGGCACCACCCATAGTGGGCTGGGCCCTCCCACATTGCTCAACAATCAAGATAATACTCCGCAGACGTGGCCCACAGGCCAGTCCAATGGAGCCAATTCCCCAATTGAGGCTCCCTCAACCCAGGTGTGTCAAGTTGACACTAAAGCTATCCAGCACACCAGGGTCAACCTTTGCTGTCATTCCTCAGGCACTGTCCAGCTTGACTTTTGAGACAAGGTGTCTCAGTGACCTGGACTCTCCAAACAGCCTGACCGGCTTGGCAGAAAGCCCCAGGGCATCCATCACCACTTCCCGGTGCTGGGATTGCAAGCATGCCAGCTGTTGTTTTTTTTTTTTAACTTTTTTTTTTATTTTATTTATTTCTGTATGTGTATGAATGTACTGTCTGCATGCAAGTCTGTGCACCCGTGTCGTGCAAAGCTGCGGAAGTCAGAATAGGGTGTCGGATTCCTCTGGAACTGGAGTTCTCCTGGAATTGGAGTTTCAGACGGTTCTCGGCCGCCATGTGGATGCTGGGGATCGAACCCGGGTCCTCTGCAAGAGCAGTCGGCACTCTTAACTAGGCCATCTCTCCAGCCAGCTGTTTTATATAGTTTCCGGGCATCAAACTCGGATGCTCATGACTGCGTGAGCCATCTCCGCAGACCATCACCATCTTCTGCGGTGCGTGTTCCTGAGACCATCACCATCTTCTGCGGTGCGTGTTCCTGAGAAGGTCGTATAAACTCGGATGCTCATGATTTCGTGAGCCACTTCCGCAGCCCATCACCATCTTCTGTGGTCTGCCTTCGGAGAATGTCGTATAAACTTGGATGCTCATGACTGCGTGAGCCATCTCCGCAGCCCATCACCATCTTCTGTGGTCTGCCTTCGGAGAATGTCGTATAAACTCGGATGCTCATGATTTCGTGAGCCACCTCCGCAGCCCATCACCATCTTCTGTGGTCTGCCTACGGAGAATGTCGTATAAACTCGGATGCTCATGATTGCGTGAGCCACCTCCGCAGCCCATCACCATCTTCTGTGGTCTGCCTTCCTGAGAATGTCATGTAAACTCGGATGCTCGTGATTGCGCGAGCCATCTCCGCAGCCCATCACCATCTTCTGTGGTCTGCCTTCCTGAGAATGTCGTATAAACTCGGATGCTCATGATTTCGTGAGCCACCTCCGCAGCCCATCACCATCTTCTGCAGTCTGCCTTCCTGAGAATGTCATATAAACGACTCAAAAAAACACATGGCCTTCTGAGACCGGTTTCTCTTTCTTTTCACTTTATACATTGAGATTTGTGCAAAGACTTTTTCCTTTTTTTTTTTTAATTTTATTTCTGTATGTGTATGAGTGTACTGTCTGCATGTAGGTCTGTGCACCCATGTCGTGCAATGCCGCGGAGGTCAGAAGAGGGTCTCGGATTCCCCTGGAACTGGAGTTCTCCTGGAATTGGAGTTACAGACGGTTCTTAGCCGCCATGTGGATGCTGGGGATCGAACCCAGGTCCTCTGCAAGAGCAGTCGGTGCTCTTAACCGCGAGGCTATCTCTCCAGCCCCGACTTTTTCCTTTATTTTGCCAAATAGTATTCACTGGCATGAATGTGCTACGTCATATAACCACTTACTGTTTGGTGGACATATTTCCAGTTTGGGAGTTATATAATTAAAGATAAAATATCTATAAGCATTCTCCTGTAATTTATTTTTTAAGTATTTATTTAGGGTTTGTTTGGGGGTTTTTTGTCTTTTTTTTGAGATGGGGTCTCCCTGTAGCCCCAGCTATCCTGGAACTAGCTCTGTAGATGAAGCTGGCCTTGAACTCACAAGGATCTGCCTGCCTCTGCCTCCCAAGTGCTAGGATTAAAGGCATGTGCCACCACACCCAGCAAGTATTTATTTAGTTTCTTTTTTCTTTTTTTATAAATTTTTTTATCAGATCTAGACCCGTGTCCCCTCCATTCCCCCACCCCAGCAGAGGCTCATGCATTCTGCCAAACATGCTTTTCATCTCTTTCTCAGTCTTTCTCAATATTCTCCATGAGGAAGTTGACTGTTTTGAGCAGAAGTTCACTGTTTCAGTCAGTTCTTTGTTGCAGTCCTTTCTGTTGTTGTTGTTTCCAATATGCATCACTCCCAACTGCTTTAGACAAGTATTTATTTAGTTTTATGTGTATGTATTTATTTTAGTTATGCCTGCATGTATGTAAGTGCACCAGTGTCATGCACTACTCATGGAGGACAGAAGAGGGCTTTGGGTCCCCTGGAACTGGAGTTATGGATAGTTGTTAGCCCGAATAGGTGCTGGGATTCTATCCCAGGTCTTCCGCAAGAGCAGCCACTGCTCTTAACCTGAGCAATCTCTCCAGCCCCATGTACAATTTCTTTAATAACCAGGAGTAGGATTTCTGATTTATGCTAAGTGTGTGTTTAACTTTATTAGAAAAGGCCAGTGTTCTAGTTTCTCTTCCATTGCTGTGACAAAACACTCTGACCGACACCAACTTGGGGAGGAAAGGGTTTATTCAGCTCACATCTCCTGGGTCACAGTTCATCACTAAGGGAGCCCAAGGCAGAAACTCAGGGCAGGAACCTGGAGGCAGGAGCTGAGGCACAGGCCATGGAGGAATGCTGTTCACTGGCTTGCTCCCCTGGCCTATGCCCAGCCTGCCTTCTTATACGGTACACAACAACCTGCCCAAAGTGGCACCACCCATAGTGGGCTGGGCCCTCCCACATTGCTCAACAATCAAGACAATACTCCACATATGTGGCCACAGGCCAGTCCAATGGAGCCAATTCCCCAGTTGAGGCTCCCTCAACCCAGGTGTGTCAAGTTGACACTAAAGCTGTGCAGCACAGCTGGTTTTCCAAAAGGCTGTGCCCTCATTACTTCTCTCCCGCTTTGGCTCACAGCTCTAGGTACCATGAGGGAGAAGGTGCAATGCAAGGAGTAGGGGTGGCTGCCATGCTGGCTCCAGTCAGAGAAGAGAGAGCTGAATGCTGGTGCCCAGCTGGCCTGCTCCTTTTCACTCAGTCCTGCCGTGGGATGTGCACCCTGCCGTGGGACATGCTCCTTTGGGATGTGCTGCCCATGGAACGCATGTGCACTGACCACATTTAGGGTGAATTGGTCTCCCCACCCCAGTTAACCAGGTTTAGGAACTCCCTCACACACTTGCCTAGAAGTTTGTTTCCATGGTGATTCTAATCCCAGCAGGGCAACAATCAAGATCAGCTACCACAGGCTATAGCACGCATTGCTGCAAAGCGTGAGGCCTTTTTGCCAGTGTTGGTATTGAAGGTTGTTTTGTGCTGGTTTCATGCCCACCATCGTGACTCACATCAGAAACACATTATGGCTTTGCTTTGCAATTATCTGAGATGGACAACGTCAAGCATCTTTAATGTGCTTCTTTGCCATCCATGCTGTTTCCTCTAGTGTATGTTCAGACCTTCTGCACTTTTCTTACTGTGTTGTCTCATTATTGAGGTTTCAGAAAGAGCTCTGTATATATGGAATGTGGTGCCAGTCCTTTGGGGAGTGTGTGGCTTGCAAATTCTTCCAGTCTGTAGCTCCTTTGTTTTTTCAACAGTGGTTTGGAACTCTTCCTTGGAACAGGGTTTAGAGTGGTTTAGAAAGCAAGGTTTTCAGCTCTTGTGTCTTTGTGGGGGACTTGAAAATGGGTGTCCAAATCTTCTAACACCATTTCCTTTTTTTTTTTTTTTTTTTTTTTTTTTTTTTTTTTTTTTTTTTTTTTTTTTTTTT